>JAOXYB010072611.1:2991-23799 GCA_028565635.1 Phoronis ovalis
AAAAATATTGACATTGTACAAAGCATGCCATGAGCACCCTGTATGTGACCTTCCTGTCGTATGACGAAAATAGACTAGCGGACCATCTTTCTATACTTGAATTGTAACATGTACCCTGTATGAGGGCTGTTGCACTTTTATTTGTACAGGGGGAAGGAAAGCACTTTTTAGAAGACCCCCATTACCCGTGATATATTTAATGCTTTATTATATACTCTTATATTTAGATGAATTAATTAGAAACCCAACAACATATATTTGTTTTATTGAAGTGCCTTCCTCCTTTCCCATACAACTAAAACCTGAACAGCTCTGATTGGTTGATCATGATGACATTTTAAATAAATCAATAATAGGATATATTTATGCACTTGATGATGTAACCAGTCACGAACACAAATGCTCTCACAAATCCATGTTTGTAAATGGGTCATACGAGAGTGCCGAAAACTTGGCTTATTCACAAAACTGGGAATTGTGAGACATTTGGGCTAGTGACCTGTTCACTGCCAAATGCATGCAAATAGTTTATTAAAAATGTAATCAAAAATCAGTGGAATAACCTGATATATCTTTTAGATCTTATCTATACATTATAGGCAATGTGGCTGATGCTTCAACATGACAAGGCAGAAGATTTTGTTATTGCAACTGGTGTTACTACTAAAGTGCGAGATTTTGTTGTGCTAGCTTTTAAAGAAATTGGAGTAGATATTGTGTAAGTTAACGAAAATTCAACAACAAAATCTTGCTCTGGTTGTTTGACAATTCTCTGCCGACTACTCTTTCCCTTTGATGTAACTAGTATATAATACCTTTGGTAACACACTTGCTTCAAATGAGGCATTAAAATGCAATACATTGTCCAATCCTGGTTATAATTGTGTATTTAGGGCTGCAGTTATATGACGGCAAGGCTATTGGTTTTATATGTTTTTCTTTCTTCTAATTTTCAGCAAGCTATATCTGTTATATACCCGGGGTTCCGACTGAAATCACTGGTTGGTAGGCATGTGCATGAACAAAAACATGGAAAAAGGACAAATTTTAAGAACAAAGCATGTTAACGCAAATTAAGCATTTAGGGTTACATTTTTCGATAAAATAGACAAAAGGGCATCTTATTTGATTAACTGTACGCGTTTAGGGTATCGAAATCGATCAAAACCCGTATCAGAACTATACTCTTGAAAACTGCCAATCACTTGGCCAAACTTAGTCTCGAAGTTCAAGTGAATTTCCCATAATTCCGTTTCCCGGGCATTTTGCAAAAAAGAAATCTCAACGCATTTAGCATATCTTAAAATTTCTTCCAGTCAGTGAAAATGGGTCAACTTTTAAAAATAGGAAAACGCATTTAGGGGCTTTTTCAAAAACCGATTCACGCACATGGGTTAGTATTTGATTCGGACCCCTGGGGTTATATATAGTTAGGGGCATGCCTCTTGTGCGGCATCCTTAGAAAGGACCATTATTGCCCTTCAGGTCATTTGGAGGTCAAATGCTATAAATGGAGAACAGCTAGTCCCTCGGGCTTGCAAATTGACTTAAGATGTCCCTAGGGTTGGGAAAATTGACTTTGAGGTCAGATAATCATCTAGAGGTCAAAATTGTGTGTGAAACTTTCAGAAATGTTTTAATTGAATTGGAGGTCATTAAGAAGTTAAGAGTCAGAGTGAGAAATCATTTTGAGATCAAAGGGTCATAACAAACAAAATTCATATATTTGCTGGAAAGTTATAAAATGACCTTGAAAAGTCATTTAGAGGCCACAAAGGGTCTATAAGTCAATTGCAGTCACCCTTTACTTGACCTTACATAAACTTTATTTAGTAATGGGTGTTGCCTCTGGTTCATGCTGCCATCTGGTGCTGCTTGTGATATCTCAGAATGTACTGTACTCTGCTGCCACCTGGTGGTCACATTTAGTTTTTGTTTAAAATGTTGATGTGTAAACTGCTGATATTTTTTTGTATTTCTTTTAAAAAGGCTGATTCTTGTTGCTTAAATAAAGCATACATTTAACAAAAGTAAACCACTTTGTAAAAATGTTTGAATAATTTTTTTAATTTGTGCAAGATTATATACATTATTCAACAGGCAAAGATATTTATTTTGTATATTCTTATTTAAACCATTAAAAAGTAATAAACCAATTTTTGTTTTTGTTAGTTGGGAAGGAACTGGAACAGATGAAGTAGGTAAAGACAAAGCTACTGGCAAAGTGAGAGTTCGTATAGACCCTAAATATTACCGTCCAACGGAAGTTGTAAGTATAGTGTGTGCAAAGTTCTCTAAAATTACAAATCAACATTCTGTAATAAAAGGGTAAACAACAACTAAAGTACAAGCCGTGCTTAGTAAATGCCATCAACTCATGATATGGTTATATTGCCTCAGCTACTTAATAGTGTGAAGGCTAAATACACATATTTAGCTACAAACTTCTGTCAGAGTAAATAAACTATATTTTCATAATAGTAAAATGGTTGTGGGTTTCTGTAATATATTTGACATCAGTAAAAATATAATTGATATGGACTCCATAAGTCAGTTTTAAGGGATTAAAAAGTACAATTTTCACAGTAAAATTCTGTCTCATATAATATTGGTTTTGTTGTGTATCTAGATTACTCAAAAATAACAAAGGTAGTTTCACTACATTCCATACCCATACCGGTTTCACTACATTCCATACCCATACCGGTTATTAAGTGGAATTATGTTAGTTCTATATCAGAATGTGTGGTCTCTGAAAGACATATCATAGCCAATGCAATACCTGCCAAAAAAATCCAAAGTTGGTGAGTGCTTACCAACCATGTCATAGAATGAGAAAGAATAAATGACTGAAATCTAACTGTCCTGTTTATCATGATGAAGAAAATTATTTGTGTTTATTTATTAAATAAAATATCAAAATATTTTTGTACATCAATTCTTCCTGATTGCTGAGAGATGCTTATTGTATATTTAGAATGTGCCATTTATCATGATTTGCAGAAATTGAGTGAAAATGTTTGTACCTCACACAGAAATTTTAAGATTCCTGTTTTTTATCCACTATGTTGGCTCTGCAGGACATTATAACTTGATCCAACATGTTGAAAATGAATTCATCATGTTACATTACATCCCCATAAAATTTCCCTTTAAGTAGAGTGATCAAAATAATGGTTTCAGGCAGACAAATATTTTAACTAGCTCAGTTATAGAGGTGTGTATTAAGAGTTCCAGCAAATAGCTTGACCTCCTGGAGGGATTTTACAGTGGCAATTAGCTGAAGTCATTATTTCTACACATTTATCATCAAACTGATGAGTTTTTGATATAAATTTAGTTAAGATTCTAATGTTCTCAAACATCTGGTAAGGTTGTTTTCTGCCCATGTGAGTTAACTAAACCAGGTTTTTCCACCATTAGCTCCAAGTTTATTCCACTTAATTGCTTGGCTTTATCAACTGGTACAATTTATCAACAAAAATTATATCAAATTCAATTCCAGCTGAGAGCTGATGATAATTATTTGCCAAAAAATGTTTTTGAGATTTATGACATCTTGCTAATAAAACAGGAGAATGTACATCACTTAAAACTTAATTACAGCCTATAGTTTTAAAAATAGGAATTAATGATTAAATACCTGATAATATTCCAGACAGTACCAGTCTGTTCTCATTTCCCATCAATGTGTTTACTAACATGTGACAATTCATTATTTTTTGTAGGATCATATACTTTAATGAAGTGTCTGAATGCCTTTTCATACAATTTTAATGGTTTTGAAAGATTTAAAAATATCATTTTTAAGCAGTGACAATCACAATCTTTCTGTTATAATTGCTTTTTCATGCAATGGAGAAATACAAAAATAAAAACAAATTTATCATTAAAATTGTGAAAAACATTTTTATCTTTTATTAAGAACTGTAAACAAATTGGTTAAAAGTTAAGCTGTCTCACTGTGTAACACATGTGTTTCCTAATCTTTTTATTGCTGGAAGGAAACCTGACTCCAGACCTAGTGGCAAATTGGGAAAAACTAATTAAAAACATGCTGAGGAGCATTAGAAAAACAACTTCTTTGTTTTAAAACTGTCAGATATACCATCTCATAGATATACACTTCAAAACTGTTGAGCAATTGAATAACAGGACTGATATTTTCTTTAAACTTAGTACTTAAAAAGTTTCTGCTATTAATGCTATAAACACGATTTTTTGATTTCCCAAACATAGCAATAAAGCTGGCTTATACATGTCAAATCAGTAATTCAGCACTAACTATTTAATTTTGGTTTTGTAAATAAATTAAACTTTTCAAAAAACTCAAACCACCTGTCTTAAAATGAAACCATTTGTAATGTTTGTCTATGTACACTGTGTAAAACAATTATTTATTCAAGTTAGTATCAAAAACACTAACAGTCAATTTGAGTAAAGTGACTTGTGCCAGATCTTGTGTATTTGTTTGGAGATGGCTTTATCATTTATACTGATCTGTTGCTTCTCAAAACTTACAGAGTTTACAAAGTGTTGGTGGTAAATGTTAGAGTAAATATTATGTAAATCTGCCAATTAGCTTAGAGTTGTTGCTGTAGCTCAGCAGTGGCTGCAAGTATATTTCCTGTACAACTACTGTGAAAGAACTGATTCTCTGATATCAGGTGAAATGTATGTGCTGTAATGTGTGAACTGGCTTCTAGAGGCTCTGTGTTTGATTTCTTAATTTTGCCAAATAGTGATAGCATAGTAAAACTTAAAATATGTTTCCTGTTTTTTTTTTAAGAGCGTAGGGGCGTTATCATGTCTGATAGTTTTTAGGAGGCAAATACGCCAAAAATCAAACTTGCCAGTAGTTGAAATTATATAGGATCAACTTTTGTTAAATATCAGCCTTAAGGAACAACTGTCACATCAGAATTATTTACATGCCTCTTGTCAATGATATGATCGCAGAGAATCTGTTGATGATACCAACAAAAGTCCTTGTGGCTGCCCCTCACATCTGCATTATGGGATTCATAGTTTCATGTTGAATTACATGTCCTGTCTGTATAGGAGAGGGGGAGTAGCGGTTGTGACTGTTGTGTTTGTTATACATTGGGGAGGGTGGACTGTGTTGCAGACATAATAGTTGATGATGATGTTCTAAAAGAGTGCAACAGCCTGTAGACTGCACCATTCTTTTTATTCTATGATGAAGTAATTGGAAAGAATGTTAAGGCTAAGTGCTTTTGCTGCTGCTAATGAAACTTATTTCCAATGTTTCTTGAAAGGTAGCAGTAATATGACACCTCCCACATTAAATTGTAAAACATTTTGCAGTTGTCTGCTGTAATTAAAGCCAGGAGTAAGAAATGAAGTTATTATGCTGTTTTTTTTTCCAACTTGTCAAATTCGAACTAATTAATACTGCAAAATTTAGAATCTGTATGAAAATAAGTTTGTCATCATAAAAGAAATCTTTTCCTAATTTATTAGAGGCTAGAATTTCTTGTGAACACCTGGTGGGAACACTTTAAAACAAAAGCAAACAGTCATAAAAACTTAAGTTACTTTGTAATGTAATTGATGAACCAAAATGTATATGTAAACAATTTCACTTCCCTTTTCTAAATTCACAAATTCTGACAGAGTTGGAAATCACTGTTGACCAGATTTTTAGTGTAATGCACAATAATGTTCTGCACGAATTTGTTATTGGAGAAAATCAAAAAGGTGCTGCTATATTCCCTTAAATCGGCCTCTGCGTTTATCAGCAGAAATGTTGTAATTAGGGGGTTTTGAGCTTGGTCTCTATATAACAAGATGAAACTGAACCACTAAGGCTAATAGAATTATCACATCAACTATAGCTTAATAGAAACCAGCTAGTATATCCTACTGTGCATTGTCAGGAATAGTTGGCAGACTTTAACAAATTGGAAACCCAAGCCTGCTAACCAGAAGGGTTTCACCCCCTTAAATGTCAAATTCAATTTGGTGAAATGCTCTGTTAATTGGCTGAGAAATTGCTACCTACTGAGCATAAGTGCTAAAGTTGAAAATCAATGTTTTAAGCCTGATAGCATTTTAGCTAAGGAAATGTTTAGAATTTTTTTTAACATTTGTACACTCTCTATCTCAGATGATTCTGACCAGAATAGGAAAAAACTCAAAACAATAACTTAGTTTCTTTGAAAATTTGAAAGAATAAAATGGTTAATTATCACTCAAATCATTAGTGTAGTTTAAGAATCTAGTTACTGTTAAATGTAATAAAAAATTAAAACCTTATTATTAATTTTTAAGCAATCATATGTGCAGAAATATTAAGTTGTGATCATTTTGGAATTTATAGTCCACAAAAAAAGTTATTTATTTTCAGTGTGTTATTCTATAAATGACTACTTTTCTATCGGCATGTTACTTGCTAGTGGTATCATGTATAATATTTCCGGAATTCACAGATAACAATTACTTTGATTTAAACATTCTCGTATTTTTATAATTATTGCAGCTCCACCCAAACAGTCCCTCTGAGTAGAAAGTGCTACATTATGATAATAAAACTTGATTCACAACCAATACGTAGTTTTCAGAAGAAACAATAGAGGGCACTAGCAGATCTTTGGGTTCAAACCTTTGATTGTTCTGTGTTATGGTAACAGTGGATGATCTTGATGATTGCATTATTGCAACTGTATTCTGCATGTAAATGATAAGTCTTTCACTATGTTTTGTTTGAGGGAAAACCTATATGATTACATACAGTTGCAATATGTAATAATGATATGTAAATTAATACTGTATTTTCCATTTTGAGACATTATTTGAAACACATCATTTTTATAATTTTCTGTTTGGCATCAATTAAAAAAAATATCCAGCTCTGTTGGTCCCCTTGTCTGATAATATGTTTTGATCAGATTTTTTTTTCAATGTAACAATCCCAAAAACAATATTCAAGAAAATGGATCTTCCAATTCACCTCTACATAGGGCTACATGTGAAGGAGCACCCCCCCTCCCCCCAGGGAGTGCAGTGTGTTTTGTTGTTTAAAGGTTTGAACCTACATGCAGCATGTCTGTGATCTATTAGATCAGTACCATACTTAGATGTTGGACAAGACATCTTGAAACTTACCAAGTGCTGAAAACACGAAAATTAGCTAGTGTATTCAGTACACATGCAGGAGAGAAAATTTCAAAACACATTTTCCAGCTGGAGTTATTTAGCACAGGATTTTAATGTGGATAACACTTGTGGTCCAATAAAGAGCTGTGCCACACACAGGTGAAAAGTTTAATATCAGGAAAAAATCATTAATGTTTTTCAAATTTATAGTTTGGTAGATACTTGCCAAAATCATAAAAATTATAATGATATGAAAAAGTCACTGTTTTAACAAGTAAAAATTAAATAAATAATGTAAATAAAAATTAATTTGGTGTATAATTTTTTTTTATATTGTGACAAAGAGGAGTTGACACATCATAGATAGTGTCTGGCATTTATCATAATTTATTAGCTATAAGTATAATAATGAATTTAAGATGACAAATGATGAAAATCGAATTGTAAACATGCAGAAGCAACAGCAATAATTACTGATGTTTCTCATCTGGAATATAATTTCTGTATATTTATTTCATTTAAAAAATATGGACTATATTGCTAGAAACTGTACATATTTGTACCAATAATCCAACAAAGGCAAACATTCTTGGATTGTTACTCACCCAGTGTGTCAATCATATGCCAACAATGAAGTCATCCTATTGTGTTAAAACATGAGGTTTTCATTTACAGAAAATAATCTTGAATAATCTATCTTGTCATACCATTGTGATGACTCTTTTATTTTACCTGCTGGAATGTTATTGCCAAGTATTTGATGGACATCTATTCTATGTTGTTTTAAGATTAGTCCAAACATACATTGTATTTTTTCAAGATTTATCTTAATGAGGGGCATAAGTTGCCCAATTTTCTTTTAAAATATTCCTGTTTATTTATATGTATTTGATATGTATTGCAATGTGAGCCTTTTCTTACTACGTGAATGTTTCTGAGAGCTAATGTTATAATTTCTTAATCTGTGTAAAAAGTATCCACAATGCAACTGCATTGTAAGAAATATTAATATAAACTATAAAAAAGCAAATACATTACAATTTAGTAGACCTTTAGAAAAATTAATAAAACATACAGATTTGTTAGATTTTCCACTTGTTGTGTCAAATAAAAAAATATATCATTACACATTTGTATTTCTCAAAAAAAGTTCCTAAAATATAAAAAAAATGTTTCTAAAATAATTGTTATGGTTTTCATTTATTGTTGCTCCATTAATTTCTTTTTGTTTTCAATTGTAGGAACTGCTACTTGGAGACTGTACAAAAGCTAAAACTGTTCTTGGTTGGAAACCACAGTATGATCTGGCAGTAAGCAAGCCTTTAATATTTAAATGTACAGCACAGAATTAATAATATTATCATTATTATTCCTAGACAGTCATTGCCAAATTACATCTATTCATTGGCATATATCATTTTAATAGTTCAGCAAAAAAAAAATTATCAAAAAATATTTATATATTTTTTGTCTATTTGTCAACTGTCACAGATTTCAACTTCCTAACAGTTTTATCACTGGAAAGTTTTACAATGGCAAAACAAATTGTTACACATTCAAGCAATAGGTGGCACTAGTACCACTCACAGAGGTTACTGGAGGACATCAGCACAGCACAAAACATTATTCACAGTTGTGAGACATTTTTTGAGATTATTTTTTTTGTAGACATTAGTTAAGGAGATGGTAGCTGCAGATTTAGCTCTTATGAAGGCCAATCCAAGGGCATAAGAAATACCAAGTTCCTGCAGACAAGAATTGACCTGGTTGTAGACTTGACTACAAAGATGAATGCACAACTTATTTATATGCAATTTCAATTTTTTTTAATCTGTTTATTTGTCATTTGGGATGGAGTTTCTTCTCTCATTGATTGGTTTCTAAAGCTTGGGTACTTTTTAAACAAGTTTGGTAAAGATCACGATAGTATAGAATGGTTTATGACATGAATTGATAGTCCAATTCTAGTCTGACACAATACAGATTTTATATCTTAGCTGTATGTATTAATTGTTTTATGCTCAGTTTTGTTAAATTCTTTACTGTTGTCCACTGGTGGTCACAAAACTCACAAGCAGTTGTTTTTTATGATTTCTCAAGCACTTAAAGTTTGTGAGGGACAGATTAGCGACATTGCATTCAAATAATTAAAGTTAGTGTTTAAGCGGAGTACATTCCACAATTAATATTACTTTGTTAATTTTGCTGTTGGCAGTAAATTTGTGAACTATAAAAAATGAGCTGTGAATGACAAAATGTTATGCGGTTTATTTTGAATCATAGTTTACAAAAACGCAATGTCTTTTTGAAGCTGTAGTACCAATTTAATTGAATGATTGGAGGCAATTTTACATCTGTATTGAGTACTACTACTATTTTATGTCATTCACATTGACATCATCCATAGGACAAGGTGTAATGTAAATTATGTGATCACAAAAAGCCTTGTTTGTCTTTCATGCTTCTAGGTGTTTATTTTTACCCAAATAAAAAAACCATAGATTTAAATCTCTATGTTTGGATTTCTATTCAAGCCAAGTTTTTGTTTCTTAGTAATTGTGTAAACTTACAAACTTTTAAATCTTGAAATAGTAAATTTACATTAACTTGTAGTTTCAAATATGCCAAACTGGGAATAATGCCACTCATGTTAGCTCTGCATTTATAGCACACAAGAAAGCTATGACATGCTTTGTTATAATTTCTTTTATTTTAATACTGCTTTTTTCCTCATTAGGTAATCTCATATTTTTTCTATTTATGTTTATTTTACTACAGTTCATTGGTAATATATGTTGGAATAAAATTAAGTGGATTTGTTTTGTCACTTTTTTATTTTCAATATGCTCCTATACTTACTTTTTCGTTTTGCTAGCTACATATATAGAACTACTGTCAAATTATAATGGTAAAAAGCAATTATAGGAGTTACAAAAATAAGTGCTTCCCCTTTATTTTTGTAAATAATATATACTCCACACATAACCTTGCGAGTTTTCATTGATTAGTTAACCGAACTGTGACTAGAGGGTGGTGCAATCTTTACCTTCCCCTGTTACATATAAAATAAACTGCCTGTGTCAAAGGGGGAGTCAAAACCAGTGACGAATTAGAGGGAACACGTTCGAAAAATCTACGTTTTCATTATTAGCTAGAAATTCCTAAAATTAAAATCTAGTGAACAACGATCACCAGCACCCATAGTAATATCCATTTATTGTGAAATCCTGACGGCAAAGTGACTGGGCATACAAGGAACCCAACATTTTTGTTCATTTTTCTTTTCAGTGCTTGTTTGGCAGAAAGATGTTTTCATGGCAAGATTTATCCGGAAAACCAGATATTGCAAAACAATTAAAAGATACTTTTGGATCTCTGATCTATAAATCCGTCATGCAGATATGATGTAGATAAGACGGTAAATTGAATGAACAATATTATTCAACAATAAATTCGCAGTTTTTTGGACCAACATAATTAGAAACCTGAGAATTATTGACCGGTATATTTATAATTAAGGCTCGAAAATCAGCCCTTTTCTGCGGCCATTTATAATTACTGCACCGTATAATGTTAAATTTCCTAAACCCGCGCTCCTAACGGCTGCAATCACTAAATATTTTGAATATATAAATTAAAATATATGTTTCAGAAAATTCTGTATCCGATTTTGCATAACAATAAAAACCTGCTTTGTATGCGGTTAATATTTAAAACGTGTAAACAATGTATGCTTTATTTATAATAAATAAGCCGAACCATATTTGTATTATGGAATGTGTCATATGATGCACCTGAGCCTAGGTATCCCTGACTGCTGCACACCTGAAATGGTGGTTAACCAGACACGAGGTGAAATGAAGAGAAACTTAGATCCTGACAAGAACAATTAATAAGATTAGAATTGCTATATGGAGGCGGGTCCAGGTCGGCTTCTATTCAGTGTTACTATCAAACTTACGTTTAATCGGACACTAAGTGAAATTTATAGAAAACTCTTAACTTTTGAGCGCAATGAAATTAAAAATTTGTACAAATGGATAATAAATCGGTTTTCCATTTCTAACATAACTCCATAGAGGGTTACACTTCTATACTACCATCCACACGTAATAAAAAATAACTTGACCAATAATTCTTCAGAAAGCTTCGATAAAGTTAAAAAACGCAGACTGGTATTTTATCAGCAAATAAGTGAAGTGATTTTCTGAAGAAAATTGGATAATTTTGTATACACTGAATACTAAGTTAATCTTTAAACCCCACACTTTTTCTCATCTTCTGCTCGACTTGTCTGGGTCCTATTCGGGACAAATATATAATACAAAAGGAATGTGAAAGACCACTCACTGATTTGTATTCAAAAATTGAAAAAAAGTATGACTATTTTGGCTATTAACTTTTTTCAACGAAGTCTGTTGTTTATGCATGTACATTTCAAGAAGTTATCGATTTCATGTTTATGCAATGTTATTTTCTGTACATTTAGTTTCATACTGAAAAGTAGGAATAATTCTACACCCTGGGATCTCGTACATGTGTGTATGCAGCTTACTACAACGTATAAATAGTTATATATATATATATATATATATATATTCATGAAATTTATCATGAAATGTACATGAATTATTTCGTAAAGCATTTATATATTTCAAATTTGTCAAACGCCCACGAAGCTACAACGCATTTGAAAACAACTTAACATTATGTTATCATGAAAAATCAACAATATACTGTAAGCAGTTAACACGACTAGAAGGATGAGTAAGAATGAATCGAATCAGACGATCGAGTATAGAATAACAAAAAACGAAAATTAGTTGTTTATTCCGGTCATGTGCCGTACGTAAGTCGACGATATAGATAACAAAAAACAGAAATATTTTACGTATAGTACAGTCAACATTATCAAGTTCCGGAATTTAATACAAATCACTTGTTTTGTGTTCTTTATACCTTGTATTTATTGTTTTACTTTTTGTGTTTTTCTTATACTTTGCACAGGTGTGAGGTGAAGTTACAGTACCTCAAGGCAAGGATTACCTGTGGTTTTTCACCTGTCTTGAAAAATCCTAGTCCTAACACCTGTGAATACATTTTTAATTTACACATTTAACTAATTAAACAACGTTACTATTTTCATTAATGTCTGTATAAAAGCTTTCGGATCAGAAATGTGAACATAATGATGAAAAGTTTTATGTCATTATACTTTGGACATTTTTTAAATAGCCAATTGTACTTTTATTGTGCAGAATGTGTAATGATGAGTAAACTAAGCATGTATAAGGAGTGTAGCTATAATATAAACACTCTAGCTAGTATACATACCTGTTGTATACATTAAAACTTGCTAGGCACAAATGAAACGACATTCGCACAACATAATGTCATAATAAATCTGCACACGTCACACATTTATTTGGTTTTGCTGGGACATCCCATAAAACAAAGAACGTGTATGAATGTAATGTGAATGATTTTAGCTGGTTGCCCATACGGCCATACCATTTGGACTATAATACACGCCGGCACAATAAACCCTACGTAGGGTCTACAAAGACAATTAAAATAAACAATAAGACATTGTGAAAAGCTCAGGCGCACTGAGGCGCGCAAGTCTAAGCATTTTGAAGAGAGATGTTATGTAGAAAAGCTTGACCGAAGTAAATCCTCAATGAACTGCGGGTAACAATATACAAGTACAAAACCCACATTATTACGTATATAACTGCTACGGAAATGTTAATTACAGGCATCAAGTTCATGTTTCAATACAACTGACAATTAAAAGAATAATTTTCAAATTTAAAAAAATCACTGTTATATTTATCATTATTTGACTTTACATGTATCATTACGCTGTTGATAAACAGAGTTGTAAAACTTTATTTTGGGTCCTTAAAAAAGACCAGAAACTAGACATTGCTTTTGTTGAAAATAATTATGCATTTTTTTATGAATACAGTGGCCGACTCTCGATAAAAGGAGCCGTGTAACTCTACTATTTATTTTATGAGTCGAGATTTATTGTTTCTACATAAAACAAATTAACCGTGAAAATACCATCTGTTAATTTGTCAATATATTCTGTGAGTTTCTGAAAACTTTACAGTATGTTTTAAAAATATTTCATACCAAATATAAAAAAATGTTGATATTGAATGTCAGGAAAGTCGTTTAAGAAAACATCTTCGAAACAGTGATTTGTGTGGCATGCTTTATTACTGAAGAATACCGGACATCTTGCTTCATAAAGTATATTGTACTTTCGTGCGAAACATGTCATATGATTTTGCCGTTTGGTCTTATAAAATCTTTTTATTATCATTTCTCTTATGTATGTCTAAAAAGGTGTGTTTAGTTGGAAGTTCTCGCCTTTGGCTATATGCATGCATATAAGACCCGACGAGTCAATATTTGAAGTTTTAACCATTAAAAACCAACCATTTTAGTTTTTTTCTTCGGTTTATTTACACGCATTGAATAGTGAACATATTTGGTGTTAAATAAAATAATTGAAAAATATTGAAAGATAATGTCGGACAATGTTTTTTTATTTACTTTTGGTTTATTTTTGGGGAAGTTTAAATTAGCTTCGAGCGAATTATCATAAAGAATCTATCATATTGTAAATTTAAAAAAGAAGTCATTAACATTTGACAATATTATAGTTTCCTTTCAATATTTGAGTACTCTTAATTTATTTCTTTATAAATATTGATAAATCTAAAACTTGTCATTTAAAAAAACAACCGTACATACCTACAATATAAAAGACATCTTATTCCTTTTTTGTCCAACTAGTACATCTACGATTACAATGCCCTTTACAACTAGCAAAACAGATATGTTAATGTCATGTATGTACAATTATGTATGTTCATTCTTAGCTCCATTGTTTGTGCTGAAATGCCGAAATCTGATTAATCAAAACGTTGTTGATAAATCGTGAATATTTCTTTTATTTAAAAAAAAATGAAGGCAGAAGAATAATTTCATTCTAATAGATTTTTTAATGATTTTATTTGGAAATATTATTTTTTTTTTTAAATTAACCAGCAGTAGTTCCTTGATGTTCTGATTATAAACTTACAACGGAGAGGGAATGCTAACGAAGCAGAGGTGAACTAAATATATTAAGAGGCTCTTCAAGTGTTGAATAACATTAACTCAAGATATTTAATAAAAGTATAATTAATTAAAGTCTATACACTTAACATTGTGTGAACAAACAGAAACGTTTACTAAACTGTTATTTAAGCACTTTGCTTAAAGTTCTATATAATCATGCGAAGGTTGACAAGTGCTTCGGAGGTAGAAAAGTAAACTAAATATAACTTATCTAAATCTTGATTGTAAATACACTAGACTAACACAAGGCTACTGTACCTCAGCCGTTTAGAAATCCAGGAAAGAATCAACAATCCTAGTATAGAGGATTTGAGATTTGAGAAATGTTAAGAATTTTTCCGAAATTAGCTCTAATATGCTGTTAAAATGTTTTGCAGGTTCTTTTGAATATTGAACATTTAATGAGTTTCTTTCTTGAATATTTTTTGTTGTACATGTGTATTGCTAAGAACAGGTATTAAATATATGAACGAGTAAATAGATATAACTGAACTACCAGTACCCACAATTCAACAATACAACGAAGGGATTTCCTTGAATCTGGCTAGCTAACTGTATGCCAACACGGTCAATTGAACATTAGTTAAAATGTTAAACATTACGTAATTTATAAAAATAAACTGTAAAACTAAATTATGCAAAGCCAAAACAGCTTAACACCAAAGATGTTGTAAGTAATTAATTACTTACACACAGACATTCGCTTCAGAAAACTTCGCAGATAAATTAAAATTGAAACTAAGGCATGAGTCTTAATTACTCCTTTTTTATACGATAGCTTTACACAACAAAATCATCAAAACTATGAAATAAAATATTAAGATAATTTCTTTAGCTATCTTAGTTATAATAGTCCCAGTTATTACAGATATAATTATTATTGATATTACCGCTTAAAACTAATTATCTTGTTTTAATTAACGCGTGTAAAAATGTTACCAGGTGTATAACTCACAGGCCCGTGCGAGATAATTTACCGATTCTTAGAACAATTTCTTTTCCGCTTGAAATATTTAAAATAAATAAGCATTATATAGAATATAATCCGAAATCGAACAAATTCCACCAAGAAATTTGTGTTCTTTCTAATGGGTAAGATTTGATTTTTCACTGCTGTAAAATTGTATAATTTCCGTTTTGATTATGGAATTAGACATCGGAAAGTAATTGTTCCGCAATAAAACAAATACTTATTGCAAGTAGAATTATCGAATAAAAAATAAAGTACTTAGCATACATTTTGTTTTAACTATCGAAAACCAATTATTGATATATTTACCTATAGACCTCCTACCGACTTATATAAAAATAAAAGTACTCTTTTTCGATATAAATCTTGATATAATGACGTTCTATTATCAATATTATCTATCCAAAACATATTTCCTGAATAAATCATTTTCAATTTTTACATTAACGTCCTATTCTATAGTGTTCTATTGTCTAGGTATATTTGAATGAACTAATAAAACTAATAGTTCTAATGATAACAATTTATTCATGCACAATTTAGCACGAATAAATATTTTCACACAAATTTAAGAATGCAAGCAAGAACCTGTTCATTATTTTCGTGATAATGATTTTTATAAAAGAAAATGTCAGAATTTTATCTATTATTATAAGACACCTTGTATACAGCGTGTTCTAAAATCAATCCTCCACAATATATATTAATGGGTATTTACACAACAGTCGCTCAATTTCTCTTTTGTGCTATTTCAAAATAAACATTGCATGAAGTATATGGGTGGGCTTTAGAATTCACGTTAATGTTTTATAAACATAAAACGTGATACAGACTAGATTTTATTGGTTAATATTAAACCTCTATTCTTTAACTGACAACCGAGTGTATTCAACATTTATTTGCGTAACGGATGCTTTTGTTTTCCCGTCATTTAGCTTATAAAAACATGAAAACATAGCAATATTTAAATACACAATTTGATGTGTAAACTACTTCTGAATATAAGAGGTTGGACATACACATTTAGTTTAGTTAGAAGTCGGACTCATCGGACGCATTTCACACCTTAATCTTGTGGTTTGACGGAAATTGAAAAGTTTCAAAACTGAATCAAGTGAAAGATAGAGACCTCGATACACCTATCAATCTACCAAGCAACATTTACCAGGCTTGATACAGACACGCGATAATTAGTGGATAATTGGGACAATTTTTTAAAGATTATGTCGGGACCAGCAGCTTTAGCCAGTCTTTACGCACGTCACTATGCCGTGGCCGATCCACGTTACGCAGCTGCGGCAGCGTATTCGAATCCAGCAAGTCTGTTTTATCCGCATGCTGGAGACTATAATCGAGCCTATGCCCTGAGCATGCTGGCAGAATTAGAGAGAAGGGAGCAACCTCAAAAGCCACCGTACTCATACATTGCTCTTATAGCCATGGCCGTAAAAAATGCTCCGGATCGCAAAATAACTTTGAACGGTATTTACCAGTTTATTATGGACAGATTCCCGTATTATCACAGTAACAAACAAGGATGGCAAAACTCTATCCGTCATAATTTAAGTTTAAATGACTGTTTTGTCAAAGTACCACGTGAGAAGGGTAAACCAGGTAAAGGAAATTACTGGACATTGGATGAAAATTGTGAAGATATGTTCGAAAATGGAAATTATCGTAGGCGCAAACGTCGCGCAAAAGTACCGTACAGACCGTCTGATGGGTCATCACCGCAACATGATGGAGCAGACCACACATATGATGACGAAGAAGAAATTGTTGAAAATTTGGCGGGAAGCGAATCTGAAGCAGACGACAGTCAGCACGAATCAGCTAGTGAACAAGATAAGATGACATTATTTTCAATTGACAGTATTATTGGCGAGAAAAAATCAGAAAATAACAATATAGAAAATAAAATCAAAGACTTGAACGAGCTGGAAAAGAAACCAAGCATATTTGACAAAATACCGAGCCCTCCACCAAAGATATCAGAAAGCAGACCAAGATTTCCAATGGGTTTTCCATTGGGAATGTATCCGGGAATGCTACCAGCTCATCCACTACCAAGCGCGGCAAACAGTCTTACAGGGTACCCAGGGAGTTTAAGCCCGCACTCAATGTCACCTTTCCTTAGATTTTCACCGTATGGAAATGGATACGTAAATCCGTTGCAGGTGTCTTTTCCTCACGGCACTGGAAAATCTGTAGCTGACTATGAACACTTAGAAAAGAAATTATGAAATGACAATACTACTGTAAAAACTAAATTAATTTTTGCACTTAAAAACAAATTGGAAAGCCAAAGCAGCTTATCACCAAAGATGTTGTACATAGTTTTTTTCTAGATATAAGCACTTGTTGTGTATTCACAATTGTATATGTGTACAAAAATGCAAATCGTTATACTTTTTAATTTTTGCTTTATATTTCAAATACAATTATTTTATTTTCTGTCAACTTGTGAAAATGTATGAATAAGATATAAGGTAGACACGTGTATCAGTAGATGCTGTAAGTTTTCGTCAATTCATTTTTAGAAGAATATTTTAGGAATTCATATGTAATCAGTGCTGTAGAGTGTATAGATTAAAAAAAAATTCTCGTGAACTTTTAAAGAAGAAATACGATAAGCGCTACTGTATAATCTTCATGAAATTAGTGCTAAAATGAAAATAAGCAGTATAACATATTTTGACTTGACGTGTTTATAAAAATACTTGTCGAGTGATGTAATAGACACTCTGTAGAAAGCTTCAAGGGTTTATACTCAAGAAAATTCCAAGTACTTGTTCGTTTGTATAATGTACAAGGCAAGAAAATAAATAAAAGTTGAATATCTATGATAAGATGTTTTATTATTAGTTTATTTTCTAATATCAACATAAATTTAACCCTGAGTTTCCTGAAGATGACAGATGAAGAACACGAGGATTCTTAGATAGTCTGAAGCTAATTTAAAACTACATTTTTCAAACTGTTTTCTACGCCCCTGGAGAAAGATATTCATAACCACTCTAGATCTTTTATTTTAATTTTTATCATATTTTGCGACAACGCGCGAAAGGTGTTTCTTTTTTTAAGCTTTCTGGAACTTGGCGTACCCAGTAATGAATTTTTTTTTGTTATAAACTCTAATCTCTGTAAAGATATTTAATTCCCTGATAGTGCGTTAACAATTCATGTTTTTCTTTAAGAAACGATGACCATGGACATCTCTGTACATTCAAATCATTGCAAAAATTTGAGAAGCACAGACAACGAGAGTCCTCTCAATTGTCAGCAGCTAATATAAATTATACACCATTCACAGTTAAGATCAGGCCAAAATCATCTCACACTACCTTTCTTGGCGTTATGTGAACAGGCTGAAAAAAATATTTGTATACTTGATGTCTAAATTGTTTTTCAATGATAATACACATGATTTATCTGTTTTACTTTTATAGTAAATTTAAGTTTATTTTTTTTCTTTAAAGCAAACTATATATAATTATAAGCGGCATATCAATATAGAGCAAGGATATAAAATAGAGAGAGTGTTTAAATTTAAGTTGCGTGTATAATAAGTACACGTACCTGACAATGCAAGTTTAATTCTCATACACTAGGATGTTATTGAAATGTTTTGGGAAATTTGTCGTTTTTACAAACATGTATTTGTTTTTAATGTCAAAGGTCTGATCAGATGGTTGAAAAAGGAATTCAGCGTTAAATGAGCTCATTTAATTTTTATTTTGTGATTGAAATTTATAAAATATTGCTTTTGTAAATGTAAACTCCATTAGAGAGAATGGCTATTCTTATAATTTGAATTGCGAATGAACAGGGGTAAACATAAAAACAATTTGTGTTTATGTTATACACTTTTTACCGTAAAAATAACACAACTTTTACATAAATTAACAAAACCTTGTTTATTTTTCTATGCAAAGGATCAGAAACAGTTTTGATAAGACAAAATTTTAAAAGTAATGAAATACAAATTATATAATGGAAAGTTTCACGCCATTTTTATCCAAGAATGATTCAGTGCATGTATAGGCCTTTCAGAATTCCGTGCAGTTTAACTCGGACTATTCCCGTTTCTATTCCTCAAGCGTTTCACAAACATTAAACTGAATACATGTTCATCAATACTGGAGTAGAGTGTATAGTTTCTAAACATACATTTATTGTGCAGCTTGAAAACAAAATATATTTTATCGGAAAATGGGACTTTATGCTCCGGGCAAAAACATAACATTTATATGGCCAAACAATTGCTATTGGTCGCCTCTAATGGAGGATTTGTTTTAAAATTTACATTGCCACAGTTGACGAACGCTAGAAACTTTTGAAAGATATCACTTACAGATCGAAAGCATTAGAGGTACAATTTCACGACTTTAAATATAATGCATTAATGATTTACGAAATAAACTGATTACCGTTACTCATGAATTAATACAAAAGAGTTATAAATAAATTAAATGAAAAGGGAACCTTTCATATATGGTTTAATTCAAAAAGGAAGTGTCTGTCTGCCAGTTTTAACTAGTGATTATAAGCATACGTTATTTTACTGTCTTGATAAACTTGAAATAAATTAACTTTTTTGCTTGATACTGGCTTTATTTAAACAAGGTGCTTTATAATGTGAGAAGGGTTAAATGAAAACAATTTATACAAATCCGCCTTTTGTTATCAAATTGTAGATTTATTTAGTAAGACAGCTATAAGATGATGTAGTATTTCAATGTTTGCAGGAATGAAAATTTGATCAAAGTAATTCACAACACACCTGAGATTCAAGCACAATAGTAACAAATCCAGTTCAACACCAGAAGCCTCCTAAAAGAAGTAAAGTTACAATTGAAGTTAGGAGTAAGACTGAGCGCTACTTTGAGCTAAAGATTTACATACACTCTTGAACCGGATAACTGATCCCCTTAAGGGGTCTCAAGAGTAGCTTTCTTTATATTTTATTATTAAACGAATTTGTTTGATATTCTTAATGCCGAGCACGACCGTTTTCTCACACATTCTTTACTAAAAGGATTGTTATTCGTCAATAAAAGTTTGTTTCTCTTTCGAACTGTTGACATTTTCTTTTCATTTATAATTCAGAGTATCCATTGAACAACCTTATTTTTTATACGCCGTGTATGATTATTAGTTTACAAATGTATTCAAAAGATGGTTTTGTTTTCTTTATAAACCGCTATATGAAACACTAATGGACGTCTTTTGTATACCGATGTCTTAATTTGGTGCTGTGTCAATAAATAGGCTATAATGCAGACAATTCACAATCTCGGGGGTGAACGTCAAACCCAAGATTCCAGGAAGAATTATGACTATAAAAAAAGCACGGAAATGCATTCGATCATGAAATTCACGAATTTTTGCACTTGTGACAAAACAGTAAACTTAGTATATTTGTCTTTCTTGCACTGTAATGTGTAAAAGGCATATATGCAGGGAACACTTCGCCATAGAGAAAATCTTTCCATGAGCTTCTTCGATTGATTGATTGATTTTATTCTGGTACATGAAACAACAAATATATACAATAAATAAATTACAATAAATAAAAATGG
>JAOXYB010072722.1:0-14801 GCA_028565635.1 Phoronis ovalis
GACGACAGCGCCGCCGCATACCCTACGACTATATGCCCATTCACTATTACATAGTGATGGGCATAAAAACCAGGAATTGTATTCAACTGAAGGTTCAATGGTGGTGCCTCAAGTGCATGCAAATAGATTATTAAAGCAAGCATTAACTGAACAAAAGCTGACTTAACAATAAATATGAAAGTATAATGACCCTAATTCTAACATCAACTAACCTGCAGCATTTATTATCAGAGCACAGAATGTTCCAGCTTCTACATCATCCAAGTGCAGTTTATGTAGAGCTTCACCAATCCGTAGTAACTCTAACTTTATAACATAAAATGGATGGTCAGGTGGTATCTGCCAATTCCAGAAGAACTTAAAATTTCTTTTTTCAGGATCAAAGAATTTTTGACAAGCTTGAACAAAAGATATTTGAAAGCAACCCAGCTTACACAATAAACTTTGGTCTTCTTCTGACAGAGTGATAAAACCTGAAAAGAGAAACTATTAAATAAATAACTTAAAATGTAAAGGCATTACAACCATGGTTCATGAAAAAATACTACATGATAATCAGTAGAGTTCAAATTTATTTTGACTGGAGTGAAGAGGTGTTCCAGACAAAATTTCACCTGGGATTTTCTTGGTGAATGCGGTGTGAACAATGCTGTTCCGGATGATTCTTTTCTTTATATGTACCCACTGTAGACTATGTGGTGCAGTCACAGACCAGTTTAGATCCTAGAAAAAAGTATCATTTTATAGTAAAAGCAACAGAGCATCATTATCTGAAGCAACTGAAAACAAAACTTAATAGACATCAGGGTACGCTTACATACTTGTCTAGTAAAATTTCTGGATTGCCTAAATTTCCTTTTTTTACCGAAAATGTTTTATATAGTGGATGGGAAATTCTATTGTAATGTGCAATTCACATATTGGTCAGGGAAAGGCCCAATTCAGCTATTTCAAAGAGCACCAAATTCACAGTAAAAGTTAGGCCACCTTCGGCTGAAAGTAGATTAAACAGAATAGAATGCAATTCATAACAGATTTTCAGAAAGCGAAATTTACATTACTCAGTTAAACGCTAAGAAATAAAAAAACCTTCCACTAAAAGAACTCTTAATAAAACAGGTAGCTTGAATTTCTAATTAAATAAACATAAACTTACAAGATTAGCATTCTTAGAGTGTATACGTGGTAATACTTTTGCTTCGTCTACAGACTCGCACATTTCTATATAATTAACTTCTATTTCTTTAAGCAGGTGCTCCAAGGAATCATTGAGTTCAACAGGCTGCTGAGGTTTCTCATATTTCCAATAGGACAAATCTATTAAATGCTGAAGATGAGACATGTTAGACTGGAGTCCCTTGGTTAAACTTTCATGATCGCAACAACTTGAACGTGTGTGGTCATAATCGTCTTCAAAGTCTTTACGTTTCGAACATGCCAACGACTGTTGTTTGCAGTCAGTAGATGTCCTTACATCACTACTACGTGTTCTTACATCACCACCAGGTGTCCTTGTATACTGTGCTTGAATAGGATGCGACAGAAAATTATTTCTGTCTTCAGTTTTTTTGAAAACAGTATCAAAAAGTTGTTCAACAACATTATTGCTATTAGAACTAGACAGAACGTGTAGGTGATCATCAGATAAATTCAAATAAGCTTTGTGAACATCGTAAATGGATTTGACGTTAGTAAATATGTGCTCGTCCGGGAATTTTTTTGAATGCCTTGTAGCCATAACATCTAAATGGCATGCTATATCAAACTCCCCCGTTTCAGAACTTAGACCAAATGGACTAGAAACCTCGTATCCATAATTTTCACTCCAATCTGGACTTGAATTTGAAAAATCTGAGTTGCTACTCGCAGGGCTTTTAATGGAATTTTGTAGTTGCACTGAGCTAAACCTATGTGAAACACTTGGAGAAAGATAATTCAAATCTCTTTTTTGAGGTTCTTCATTGTCCACCCTGTGTTTCTGTAGATGGGTATCAGTACATGTCCTAGCAGTTAAACCCATAATTTCATTTAGATCCTCTTCTGTAATTTCTTTGCATTCTGTATCATGAGGTTTCTTGTAGGGTAATTCATTCTTATGAAAGTTTGGTTCATCTTGCTGTTTTAAGTATGTCTGTGGCAACAATGCAGGTCTGTTTATACTTCTGTACATAGCATTTGAAATGTCATTACCAGGTAAAGTACAAGATGGATGAGTTACGTTTATATCTTGTGAGGAAATCATAGGTAAAGGCTGCGGAACTCGAGTGCAATGGTTATTGTTAGCTGGTGCTTGTGAGACTTGAGCATTACGATTGCTGTTTGTAATTAATGGATGTGCTATTGGACTTAATACACTATGTGGTGAAACAGGTACGCTTACAGTAGGTGAAAAAAACGTTGAATTTCCACAGGTAAATTGCAAAGATGAAATGTCTTGTCTCTGTATATTAGGTGAGATCGCTCCCTCAGTATCTGAGAAAGATGATAAACGACTTCTGTCCCTTTTAACTGCAGAAGGCGCTGGGAGGTCAAAACTTGAGAATGATGATGAAAATGTTACTGCTCCAGTGTCAACCTTACTCGCAATCTCTAATTGAGTAGCTTCATATTTGTGCAAATGTATATCTTCTTCTGTATTACCAGATTTGAAGGCAGCCCTCTCCCGGTGCTCAAGATCTTCGGGTGAAGCAAGTTCCAATGATTTGCGAGGTCTTCCCATCTTGATAGCTAAGAATTGGAGAGAATAAAAACGTTGCTTAATCAAAAAGAAACTACCACAATAATTTTCTCCCATATCTGTATGCCTGGATATCACACTCAGTTTTAAGTACTACAACTAATGGCAGCTTTAATAAATGAGCCAATCTTGCACTCTAGGCCCACAGTTCTTGTGATAAATGTCTTCCAAATAAAACAGATGACTATAGAGGTGTTATGAATAATGTTAATTTTGCCTCATTTGAGATATGCTGCCAAGGGATTTATAGCAGACGATGGAATAGCAGATGCATCAGATGGATCCCACAAGTTTTTGTGTTTATGTATGAATTATGTAAAGGTGGGGAGAGTTGTGGGATTAATCAATATTTTTGTTTTGCTAGGCCACTTAGTGCATGCACATTTTTGATGGAGTATAATTGATAATTGCAGATAGTTTCTTAAAGAATAAAGTTGTATGTGAATGAAGTCTTGTACTCAGAATTCAACAGGTGATTTATTATTTTCTTACCATTCCTGCTCATTCCAACTGAAATACACTTGTCATAACGACAATAGCGACATGTATTTCTACTGCGTGGTGTTATAGTGCAGGTTTTGTCTCCCTTACATGTGTATATGCTGGCCTCTTTCAAGCCTCGGCGAAAAAATTTCTAAAAAATAATTGCTTTACTTGAAGAACTAAACATAATAAAGAAAAATAAATAAATATGAAATAGCCTTAGTTTAAAAGGTAGGTACCTATATGAGAATATTATATTAATGGGATGAGGAAAAGTTTGAATTTTACTGGATGCGAAATATTTCTTTTATAATTATTTTAATTACAGCAAATCTTTAATATTTCTATGAACTGGCAGAGAAACAACAGTCTAGGAAAATTATTTTGCAAAAATTGCAACTATTTTTTGACCAAATATTGTGTCCATTGTGCATTAATCTTTTAGAGATATATATTCCAATAAAATTAAACTTACTACGAGACTGAAATTTATGCAGCTGTTGAGAATAAACTGTTAATTTGGAAACATTGCGTCGCGTTCAAGCAAACATAATTACCTTACACCCTTCACAAGTGCTGACACCAAAATGGACGCCATTGGCTATGTCACCGCAGACTTTGCACAAACTTTGACCCTCTGCAGGCAGCACAACTTCAGGCTTTTCTGAAAGTGAAATCTCGAATGAAGTAAATAATTATATGGAAAACTATCCTCATTTGCGAATCCTGTGAACAAAATGCATAATTACTTTAAAAGCTTAAAGACAACAACTTTCTACAATAACACAAAACTCCTACACAACGCTTCCTCACATAGACATTTTAAGAAAAGAAAACAATTTCAGAGAATCTTATTGATATTAAATCTACATACAATACAAACAAAAATGCAGAGATTTTCTTAAATATCTTTTACAAGTAAGTGTCCCTTAAATTTATTTTTTTCTTAAAATGTACACATGAAAAATTGAACAAAGTATGTTTTGGTGGAAGTATTTGTAGAAAAACGTTTCTGCTAATACATCTGCCAGCTATACATTATCCAGATACACTGTCCAAGGGAAATTTTCAATACTAAAACTACGCAACTCATTTCATCGCTTACCCTTTCTGCACATGCCAGCAGCTAGACATTGCTGATATCTACAATACTGACATCTTTGTTGACAAGGGCCTCGCTTCCCGCAGTTGATGTCACCTTGGCATTTTAAATTGTTGGCTGTGTCAGCATCCTTTGTACACCGAATGAAAAAACTCTGCAGGTGAGAAAATAATTATTATTTACAGACATTTCTGCTATTGTTAATATATAGGCTAGATACTAACATGTTCAAAAGGTAGGTTTAATTTTGATTTTACTTTTGAGAATAGCAAATTGAAATTACGGTGGTTAGCACCTACTGCTAAGGACAACTTACTTTCATTCTGCGCTTGGAGTTAAATTCTAGATAGTTAAATGTAAAATGGACTAATAAAAACATACTTTTTTTAATTAGACAAGTACTGCAAAATAGAAGTTAGAAAACGCAATTTCAATGTATGTCTCATGATTATGAGGTCATTTTGAGTAACATTATTTTTTATAATAGACCAATTTCGAAAACCCGACATTCTTGTAGGTGAACAGACTGAGCTGACACTAGCAGCCAAAATCAACTTCAACTGTTATACCTCCAATATATGATTCTCAGATTCGTGAAACTTTGCCTGTGTTGTATTCAAATTGTATGCATATAATAAGTAATTTCTCTCGCAAATAGCAAAGCAAAATTTAAAAGATCTTGAGATGCACTGATGGACACCTTCATGTTGCCAGCATTAGTAAAATATGCCACCTACCTTGCAAGGTAAACACACCAATGCGCCAAAATACATTCCACTAGCCTCTAAACCACAAACACTACACATTTTTATTGGTTTTGTAGATTTTTCTATTCCAGTTGTATCCAGACTTGTTGCTGCAGATACATAACTTGCAGCTGTAGATTCGTGAATGATGGAATTTGGAGTGGCGGCACAGGCTGTCGTTGGAATGCTCGACAGAGTTACATGTCCAGTGTAAAAATTTGTAGGAACTGGAAATGATGAGAATGTGGCAGGATCAAATCTAGTGTTGCTTTGTAGCCCAGACTGAGACATTAACTCATCTTGACTTCTACGTAAATCCTGATAGGATGCCGACTTATGATTACTTTGTAGAGGTTGTTGGACTGATTGTGAAGTCGTTGGACAGGAATAATTTGCAGGAGTCCGATCCTCCATAGGAACCCGCCTTATAAGATTCCTGGTATATACACTTTCATGATTTCCTTCGCATATTTTACTCAAACTTGGCCAGTCTTCTGAAGATAAATTTCTGCTAGGTTCTGTCTTCAACCATGGAAAAGCAAGTCGACTTGAGTTTGACTTGTACTGATCAAAACCCGCATGACCCTGGCTGCCCGTTTCATCAGTCCAGGAATTGATTTCAGAAGGTGAATCAGAGAGCTTTTGCCTAAAATTCAAGAAAAAAAAATTAACATTTTTATGAAAGGTAAATTTATATTTAAAAATAATGAATTGTGGTGAAAGAAATTACTTTTTCAAGATACATGTATGTAGTCATGGAATAATTACTGTTGCTTTGGATTTAACTTTTAGTGCTTTAGAGGGTTTTAAATAATGAAAAGCTGATAAGTTTCCTTTATGTCTGCAAAGGAGGAACTGGACAGTTTGTTATTGAAAGTTCTGTTGATCTTTAAATTGTGTATAATTCCATCCAGTTTGCACACCCTGCTTTGGTATTTCCCAAATTTGAAAAATAATAATTTTTGAACGTTGGATAACAGGTAACTAAGTTCCATACTCTATCTCCCATACATGTATTTTGTAAGATTTTGAAAATTTGTACATCTATATTTTTGAGGAAGTTAATATTAAAAAAAATTAAAATAAGGCGAGACCAAAAAAAAACTTGTTTAACGGGCCCAACTGCTTCAAATTTTGGCATTTTAAATTTTTTTATTTATTGTATTGTAAAAAAATCAGAAAACATGCAAACCCAAATTTTTTCGGTGTTGTCTGATTCAATAATATTTTTAATTCTTTTAACACTAAGAAAAGCCCGGCCAACTCGGTTTGCAAGGGCTTTTGCCAGTTAAACACCATTTTAAAGATAAAAGTAAAAACTGACCGAGCAACTCAGTTTCTGAAAGCTTTCGCCCGTTAAGCAACTTTTATTTTCGGTGTGACCTAATTTAATTTTTTAATTTACGAATTAGAGAATTTTTACAGCAGTTGACTTGTACAGGAAAGGTTTATCCTGCATGATGGATGGATGAGAGCAAATTGAAACCCTCATGAGAAAGGACCTTACTCAGGAATACTGCAATATAATGCAAGGCTTGTCACTCCTGGGCAATTAAAGATGGCAGTGAAAGTTGTACCAAAGGTAACTATCACTAAAAGCATGCATTTTGTCACATGAATAAAGAGAAATTGAGAAATATAGCATTGCTAATGGTAGCAGCAGACACGTTCACCTAAATTTGCCCCATAGTAACAAGCACAGTGCATATAAATTAACATCAGTAATCAGTAATGCATAAATCATAACAATACATGACACACATCACAGTCATCATCCACATTAGCAAAATGCGTGTATATCTTTATGCAGAATAGAAAATTACCTATTAAATATGGTAATTGGTTTTATTAAATGATAAATGCCAGCAGACAAAAAACATGCACTCATTGTTAAAGTCATCACTGGAACATGCCACCTGGCCTTTCATTCTCTACTGACAAGACAGAGACCACTAGACAAGTATTTGGATATTACAGTCAGATGACTTAATAGTTTTAAAAATGGCAAACTACCTAATATTCCTGTATCAAGACATAGGGCATCAACTATAGTCAGGTTGCATGCCTCTCCTATTATTCATGCATGACTCATATTTATTCTATTAATTAAATTCTACATAATTTTAATAAAGCCGTGTGACTGTGTCCATTTTTATTAGTAACCGAACACTAGCAACAAGTGCATTTGACAAAGCAGGAATAAAAAACTGTCAAATTTCTTGAAAATTTTCAAAAAGGTGCATTCCACATTCATATGCAAGATAATATATCTCCCTCAATTCTTCAATTTTTTTTCATATTTTCATAGTTGGATCAGTGCATTGAACTTAATATTAAATATATAATACATGTTATTGAAACATGCATTTACATAGTATGAATAGCATGTAGACACAGACTGGCACTGTGAAAATTAACATTAATTATTGCTAATCATATCCTGTCAACCTTCGCAGAAGCCTTTCAACAACAGTATAAACACATGATGTGAACACAGACCAACTTACGTCTATGCGGAAATGTCTATCCTAACACAATGTACACATAACAGGATTTTTTATGCAGATACCTTCCCCACGCAGTGTGTATGCTAAACAAAGGCTTACAAAAAAATATTACAACATCAAGAAAATATAGCAGATACAGGATATGACGTCTCGAAGAGAACATCTTAATTTCAATAATCTGATTTTTTATTATGTAAACATTGTCTGTTCTCTAGGTCTCTGCGTCAGTTCATAAAATCAAAAGCTAGAGGGTTAATTTATTATGAAACAAATAATTTCTTAAAAGTGCTTATGACAAAGGTAAACTACACCATTAAAGAGGTTATAGACTGGTGATGATGTAATAAAAATACCAAGGCAACATAAAATCACCTGAAAAAATTAGATCAATATATAATATCAGGATGGGCTTAAAAGTCAACTCTTGGCTTATATATGTAGGCTGATGTGCATGCATGTTAGCCATTAGAAACATTAATTTTATAAATTTATTAGTTTTAATAACATTGAAATATGCCGCTACTATAGACTGGGGTCAGCCAAAGCTGTATTAGTCCTGAACATAACTGACATTTTATTTATATTTTTATGTGGTATATAAAATAGTAGGTCACAAATTTCTTCAAATTAATTGCTTTAAATTCCAAATAAAACCATAATTTTTAGATATTTTATGATTTATTAAATATTTAGTTCAGTTGTGTATCATTATAAAGAGTCAACTATAGCATTAATGTAGGTTTATAGACCCTCAAATAATTTGAAAAGTAGGCCATGGCATAAAAGGTATAACAACAGATGTCATAATAGAAATTTAATCAGTCTTAAATTAATGAATTATGTGTAAATGATAGAAACAAGTACTGTCATGGCCTGTTTCACTATCAGTTGGGGTTATGAGCTACATTATAAAACACTTATCCTGGGAAGGAACTGTCATTCAAAGTGGTTATTATAGATATGCGAGCGCAACTACTTTCAATATGGTATATATATTTCAGTCGCGGGTGCGATTTCATTCAAGCAAATTTGCATTATGCTTGCATTCTGTATTGGTATAAATGATTGTGGTTCTGCATGGGCAAAATTTAAATCTGTTTAAGAATTTGAAATAAATTATGATACCCTTAGTATATAGCAGCAATTTAGCAGGAAATACTTTTGGCACCAAATCAAGGTGTCACCATGGGAACTTCCTGTTTATGAAGCAGGGGAAACTGATCAATATTATAGTTGGAAGCCATATACTTGGCGAGACAATCCGGTTTGGCTATAATGTGTTCTTTCATAATCAAAATGAAAAGGTATAAACATGTAAAAATATAAACTACTGGAAATTTTATACAAATTCCAAAAGACACAAGTCAAAAACTCCAGGCAATTACAAAGTTGAAACTGCAAATTGTGACTGTTAGGTAACAAACTCAAATCTATAGCAATTTCAATTCCTTGCTACAGTTGTGACCTCCGACCTGGTAGAAGATGGACTAACTTAATTAGTAGACTTAATAATTTTGAATTTTTTCTAACTTCCGACAGATCACAGGCAGTAAAAAATAAAAAAACAAATTAAGTATCTCTTTTGATTGGCTTATGAGCTAATAACATCTAAAAGTTCTGAATGATTGAACTACAGTAATGCCTTATTGAGAGCTATAGGGGTGTTTTCAAGCATAGGGGCCTGTTAAGTGCGAGCGGAGAGCATTATCTTTTTGGTGACCCCTTTTTTTTGGTTGTATTTTTTTCTTGCCAAGTGCGAGCAACGAGCATTGCCAATTTATAACTCCGACCATTGCACCCTTGGGGGGAAACCCTACCCCCTCCTTATTGTATATATTAAATCCATCCAAGGAGTTCAAACAATTAAGAGCCTCTCATGGCAATTTCATTAGTTGACAAACCCCATATTTCCTGTGTTAATAAAGATGCAAACTGCATGTAGTAGTACAATTCAATTATACTATAAACGTGTATTTGACTTTAAAAAATCAAAATTTTATAAAAACAAATTATTAAGTAGATGTTTGATACTATATGATTTTATACAAGACATGTCTACAGGCAATATTCTAAACAAAATTTTGAAGATTTGTTATAATTTTTGTTTGCATATGTTGCATTAGTGGGAACAGACATACATGAGAAGAATGCATTTCGAAGCAGGTGGACAAGACAAGTCACGTTACACTCAATGACATCATGTCACATTTCTACCAATATCATCCTCAGAGTAAGAATTTTTTTGCCACTTCATTTAAGCTTTTAAACCTTGGTTATTGCAAGAGCAACCAGGACCATTATCACTGGAAGTCATTCATTTTACTACCATACAAAGACTACGTGTAAATCCACACCTCATAATGTCACGCGGTATAATAAAGGACAGTACAAACTGTTAGTTTCGACATTAACCAAACTTAGAAAAACAATTTTTTATAGTACACGTATCCCTACAATTCTAAGTTTTATACTCAAGGTTAAATATAAACAACAAATGTATATTTATATCTTCATGTATTTTGCAAGACATGTTTAAGTTTATGTGGGATATATACAGTTTAAGAGATCAAACTATGGATAATGATAACCAATCAAATTGAATAGGTGGCAAAAAACTAAATCGCTTTTTAATAATTGGACCATAAAATGGCATGAAACTCATCATCAATCAATGTTAAAACTTATTGGAGCGGAATTTGTATAAAAGGAAGATTTTTTGTTAATCTCGTGACAACAACAAGTTTTGATGAAAAAAAAGTGCAAATGAATAGAAAATATCTAATTTTGTACTTTAAAATTGGTTAAAGTTATATAATTTAATTAATCTTCACAATATACGGTTATAGTTACTTTTAAACTCCAAGACACGTACTTTACACTTGCCACATTTACTCTCAGTAACTGATTTAACATCATGACAAATATACAAAATGCAACAATATCCAGTTTTTCAAAAATGTGCCAAAATTTAATCTCAAAAGATGCTTCTCTTCTCCATTTATGCATCAAATAAAACTGAACTTTATAAATAGCTGTGCATATTACCTTCTCTTCTGCACGATGACATATGATGGCATACTGCTTACAATAGACTCGATGTCTTCAAGAAGCAGCTAATTCATTTGGAGAATGCTATCCTACATGTTCATAACGCCAACTACGTTATCAACTGTCTTCACACCTATTCCGTTAATTACTTGATCTATTGTTCTTTAGGTAGCTAAATCCTTAGTCTCAGCTGTTATTGGCTTGTTTCTTCCACAAACGATGCTATTAGCCAGAAAACATATGTTTTGTACTTCTCATTACATTTTGTTGACATATTTATATGAAAAATGACCTGAAATTTCCAAGGTCTAACTATTATGGTAATTAGAGAGTTACCACAAGGAAGTTACCTTCTTAACCTTGTCAACATTTTTCTTAGGCATTCCAGTTACATTAGCACATTCGCAAAATCAGTGGTAAGAAAATGCACGCACAATTCTGAAAACACTGATAACAGTCCCACGTATACCTGGTATCTCCAGTTTATTTGTTACAAACGATGTATGCTACTTTAAAAGTACATGTCAACCCAGAACATTCCATCTCTATACAATCTATACGGATGGGTAAAGGTAGGAAAAAAAACAGTAGGCGAAAGGCAGGGTTGTTAACATAATAAGCATAGTTCATTTTTAATATAACACAATTCAAGATTTATATCAATTTAAATTATATTATTCAAAAAGTATACATAAAAATGTATTTTATAAATATCTATGCACCCCTTTATATGAACTCACCGGTCATTCATACTATGGCCTATTATCATGTTTATACCTGTCTAACTGTCTACTGATAATTCATATTTAAAGTTATAAATTTTATTTTACTTCTACTTGCCATATAAATAAATATTAAATAATGCATTGATACCAGATATGCATGACTCTAATAATATATGCAGGTATACATTTTATTAAATAAATCCGTTTCATTTGATTAACAGTTCAGTTCAGGTGTACTTTAATGCAACCCATTATTTAACCTCATAATGATCCAATTTCTTTACACAATCAATACTAATACAATTGCAGAAGTTATCACCAATCTGCTTAATTTAGAATATTCAAATCGAATAGTTCAAGATTCATACACTATCTTTTCCCCTAATTTTCAATAATTCATATGTGATATATATTTTCTCACACAGAAGTTTCGATTTCTGAAATTCAAGCACACCTCTTATTAGGAATTAACAACTAGTCAATATATATTGCTTATTGTATACAAGGCCTACAACACCATAAGAGGAATAATATGCATAATTATCACCAATCATACTATACCTACCTCATCCCCAGAAACTGTGTCAGGAGGGAATTGTTAATCCCTCTACACTTTCAGCCAACCTGACCATCGAACTTGCTCAGTAGAGTTCCGGCAATTATAAAGCCTAACACAAATTTTGGTATACTTTGGCTACCTTTTATGCCCTTGTGGTATATTTTAGCATTGATTTTTTAGGCCGGGTCAAGTCGTTTTTGGAAAGGTACATTTTGTGTCTAGTTTTCTTAGTAAATAGTGTACAATATCTAATAAAATAAATAATAATTAATTTAAACAATAAAAAATATTGAAATAAATTTTTTGCTTTAACACTACGAACTAGATTGGCAATATATTTACTTAATATCCGATTCCCGAGGTCACTTTCTTGTTTACCACCAGTACATCCGGTGTTCTGTGCATGTACTATACGCTATATTTCAGGGTATGTTTTGGAATTTTTGGGTCCAAATTTCTACATTTTTGGTATAGAGTCTATTTTACCTCTGGTGACAAACCCCTATCCTAAAATCTAACCAAAAAAACCCACATGAACTGTAACTACTATATACGGTACGTCTTGTTATTGCCAACGACAACTTGTTACAAACTCTTCAGTAATTGTGTTTTCACAACATTTCCACATTTTCATCCAATTAGACTAGTTAGCATTCACAAGTGATATTTACACAAATTTAATACTCTCGCTGTTTTATTTAGACAGTTCACTATTTATTCAATAGGGGGTAGCACAAAGCTTACATGAAATAACTAAAATTAAACCCGAATTGAGAAACTTACCAAAGTAATCAAGACAAAAAGTTAAAATAAATATATGATACAGCGCAGGGGATTGTTTTACGATAGCATAACGCCCACTGTTACTGCTCTCTACCCTATTTATTTGGCTATTCTTCAGAATGTATGTAATAGATTTGGAGGTGTAATGAACAACTGGCTATACTTTTATTTTCTAACTTTTTTCATAACATTTCCTGAAAATATTTGCCACCGTAATCATTTCCAAGAAAATATGATAAACTATAATTTTCCAGTTATAGCATAATTAAGTACATAGAATATTATGATGTAAATTTCCGTGCAGGAAAATATTTCAAGAAAAATGAAGTCATATGTTCTGTCACTGAGTGATGATGTCTTGTGTCTCTCACAACCAGGAATAGGAAAGATAAAAATTGGCCATACAACACTGCTTTAAGTACTTATTTGCATAATATAAAATGTTCTGTTTTGTTGTTTATGTTTTATGACTTTTATACATACATATATTGTAAATAATTATGTTCTTTAAATACGTTTGTACCATTCATTCATTCATTCATTACAAACTCCAGACAATCCAGGATTTATTGTTTTTTACCGAACAACAACAATGTGACATCATTCTTTTAACATTTATTTACAAAAATAACTATCACAAGAAAAGCAAACAAGGGTACTAAAAAGTCTGCTTGTGCGAGAAATATCTTCCCGTGATGTGTTTGGTAAAGTAACATAGAAGTACAATTAGCGTATAAGTACTGTTCGAATGCTATTTCGTTTAAAACATTATACATTTTGTAATGAGGGCATTAGTTATGCAGCAAAGGCATTACTGCATTATCTTGAGCCACCACAAAAATCTTTGTGAAAACTTAAGGTGTACATCATTATGATATCATGGCAAAGTGTTCTTGTTCTAAAACTTGAATGTTCCTGCTGCAGTTCCAGTAATGGCTCTGCTGCATAACTGATGTCCTCATTATACAATGCGACATCGCACACGACATACCACTATGTCACAGGGTCGCATTTCATTGCAAATGATAGTAATATATGCAATACTATGCGCTATTTACATTTACATGACTAGCAAATAAAGAAACTAAAATTAAGTAAAATTATAAACATATACAAAAAATCCTATTAAAAACTTTACAAATGACAACATTACCTTGCAAGCCAACAAAATTAACTAAAAACTGTAAAATTCAGAATTATGGTCTATACAAGAGCAAACCCTTTTTGGAGTTTAGAGTGCTTGACAAACATAACTGAAATTTTAAAAAAATTGTTATATTTTAATACGAAATTTTTATTTATCACTATTATTTTTTTTGGTAAAATGATAACATGAGGACAAATTGGTTTCATAGCATTTTAATTTTTACTTCAAATGTTATGCCCCATAACTTAAAAATAATTTTAAGATGTCATAATTATACGTACAACCACGCTGATAAATGTTTATAAGTGATATATTCAGAGCTTACAAAAACATGAAGAATAATACACTCAACTGTTCTCCGAAGTAACATTAATGTCAGAACATTATCTCTGAAGGATGTACAACCTTGTAGGTTGGTGATAAAAAACCAAGAGCCCACTATTTAGCTGATTATTAACAGAAATTTTCATATAACCACAAAATGGTACAGTTGGTGATAAAATTATATTCTGTGAGAACACCGGCTAGAAAATTTAGCCCAAGTTAAGAATTCCCAGTCACTAAAACAATTAAAAAATCATTCAACTTCCAAAAACTAGATAAATATTTCCCAGTAAGAATGTATCGCTGTTTGTGAAATGCTATGTCTCTCATGTTCACTCTGGAGCCTTCATTTTTAGGAATGTCTAATCCACTTGGTTTCAGGTATGGTTCTTTTATAGCCCCCAATTATCTATGGTCCAATAAGAATATCAAAATGCATGTCTTGCTAGTTAATATTTCTTACACATGTGATAATGGGCTCATATCAAAATGCATGTCTTGCTAGTTAATATTTCTTACACATGTGATAATGGGCTCATATCAAAATGCATGTCTTGCTAGTTAATATTTCTTACACATGTGATAATGGGCTCATATCAAAATGCATGTCTTGCTAGTTAATATTTCTTACACATGTGAT
>JAOXYB010072833.1:616-23768 GCA_028565635.1 Phoronis ovalis
GATATTACTTATCTGTATTCAGGTATATTATAATTCATGCCAGTCTTTTATATTGGCATATTAACCTGTCTATTCAGGTGTATTATCAATTCATGCCATTCTGTTCTCTTGGCATATTAACATCTGTATTCAGGTCTATTATCAATTCATGCCAATCTTTTATCTTGGCATATTCACCTGTCCTATTCAGGTGTATTATCAATTCATGCCAACATTTATCTTGGCATATTAAGGGGGCTTTATGATTCTGCACTCATTATAATTTTTAGATGGTTCGTGGAAAAGGCACAAGGCACTCGACTAGAGCCTCATCGTCCCCATATGCAGGATCGAAGCAACCCTTAGTTACAATGACAGACCAGTCAGCTCTCCCTAATGTAGGGTCACAGCGACAGGGATCTTCATCATCCAGTCAGCCTACAAGCTAGCACAGACTGGGACGTACAGGCACAGTTGGTATCACTGAATGAGGTGGTAGCCCAATTGTCACAACGTCTCGATCAGTCAACATCGGCTACAAATGGAGCAGGTGGTATACAAAGGGACAGTATGGGGGCGTCAGAGTCCCATCCCAGCATGAACACCAGCATTGTCAGCAGAGTCCCTGATAAACTTTGCAATATCATCTGGTCTGGCCAGTACGTAGAGCTAGGTTTGTTAGCTTTTCCTGATAGCACCCCGGATGTTGAACTTTCTCTCGGGGAGACCATAATTAAAATTCCACAGGCTCCTAAGCCGACACAAATTCGGGATATACAGAAATGGACGGATGCCTTTATTATTTATATAGCCGTGTATAACCGCAAACAGGAAAATATTATGGAAGTTGGGGGTTTGCTTCATTATTTACAATCTATTAGGGAGTTAGCTAATCGTACTTTAAATGATCCCGTAAGTTGGCAATTTATGGTAATTGTAGGATATTTCGTAATTATATAGCTTTTGATTGGTGCCAATTTTTTACGTAGTCAGCACTGTTTGGAACAATTTATTCACACTTCACATTTTAGAATAAAACATAGTACAGTAAACAAAAAATAAGAATTGTTTACATGTACTTTACTTATCTGTCACATATTTGTGTAATAATTCAGTAAGGAGGCCTTTGAGGGTAAAGGCAGGATTGTTTACAAACTAGTTACAAATATTAAAGTGCAGTTCTATGAATTTATGGCTATCATTTCACTAAAAAAATAATTTACCATTTCAATTTTTATGCGAGACAAACTTTACTTCTGTTTTTTTTCAGCTGGGCAGTGACGACATCACATAGCATCTGTAGTGTGAAATTTATGAGCATGGTATTCCCAATGAAGGACGTACATAACGGTAGTGTAAGATTGATTTGTACTATAACTATTAAATATTCAAATGTAATAAAATGGGTTGTGCATAGGAGCTCTTCCCAGATCTCTAGTTACCAGTAAAATGTAAAAAAATTGAGAATTGTCATAATTATATATAGTACCTGTACAAGTTCCATTCTTAATCCTTATATCATCAAGAGCGATGTCACCGGCACTGCCTGAACCACGAATAGCCTCAAATATCAATTCATAGCTTCCACTCGGTAATGTTACTGCACCTAAGTTCCATGAGCTGCCCTTATTTCTAGATTGCGTCCACAAAATTTGCTTATAGCCTTGTGCAGGATAATGTAGTACTAAATTCAATGTTCCTGTATGGGTACAAATATAATTTTTTGTACAATTATTCAACAACATTCTTATTTAAAAATTGCTTTTTTTTGTAACAAGTGAAATATGAAAATTTGATAGCCTTTGAAATACATAACCTGACAGTAAATGTACTTCTTAGTGGCTATGTTGAAAACAAAATTTTGTAACATTTGTTAAATCCATCAAATAATCTAGGAACTGTTATTAACCTTGTGACACCATTAATTGACTAGTTTTACTAATTAAAAGTTTGAAGGGATATTCATGTGTAATACATGAGCCTAGTTTCCCTGAAGCTCTTACCTATAGAACTGCCATACATGTGATAATGAAACTGAAGACACGTGTCTTCATTATATGTTCCAAAATGACCCTTTAGTTGAGTTGTAGAACCAGTATATCCACTTGAGGAGTCAGCATAAATATAGTTAAATCCTACAAATGAATAAAATTTCCTATCATAATTGCAAAAAAATAGTCTGATTTTGAATAATTTACATTAGTACATACAATCTGTGTTCAGAAAAAGCTTAGAAGTAAGGTTCTTAATATATGACAAACAATTGCCTTAAGTTATTGAGCAGAAAATGAGAGATATCATTATGCATAATATATTCAACCTCTTGCTATACACAATTTTTTTCAGCTATGACTATTTTATATTTCAACCTATGAATTTCTGCAATATCATTTCAGATAGCTATGGTGCCATTCCGGAAAACTTAATATTGACACTTTGGAAAGTTAAAAAACATAAGGATTACAAACAGTTACTTTATTACTTACAGTTACATGATTGTGTAATCAACAAAGACTCTGCTTTGGATAAAAATTCTTTTTATTGAAAATACAAATATCTGCAGATACAAGCTGAAACTTGGCCAAAATCAACAGACATTGATCTCTGATAAAGTGTCAGACATTTTTGAAATATGCTTTGTTCTTAAATGATCTGCTTCTAAAAATAGGGGCTTTGTTCTTAAATGATCTGCTTCTAAAAATAGGAGCCCGGGTGTCAGATTATTTTCTGGAGTTGAATTTTAACCTTAACAGCTTTAACCCCACAGACACATACATGAAGCAAGATATTTATACTCATTTGTTCTGTAAAAGCATAATTATATAGTCATATGGACATCTAAACCAAGAGAAATGTGCATACTTCATAGCAAAAAAGGTCTTGCAAAATAAATGATTTGGAAGTATCACAAACATGTGATATTTACATCACAGCTACAATGTATTAATCATGTTCTAGTCTGCGCAGGAACATCTATTTGAACCTCTTTTAAAAAAGGCATGATATCTAAAAACAGTATTTCACTGAAGTAAATGCTAAATACAAAATGATCCACCAGTGGCACTGGCCAAGTGAATGGATAAGATAGAAATTTTGTGCTTTTGTGTTACATCATGTAATACATCATGGTGAAGAACACATTATATTTTAACATACCATTGTATGCAGATGATGGTCCAGTATAAAAGGTAGGTGTACTTCCACTGTGAAGCTGCCATCTGTAAGAAGTATTAGAAACCACAGAATACTTGCAGTAATCAATCTGGTCAAAGTTGCATGGCAATTCAGGTGGAGCTACAACAAAAGAAAAATTAAAACTATATAATTATAGTGTAAACAAGACATTTGTCATGTCAGATACCCATTACATCCCTAGGATTACATTACATTGCAGGTTGTATGTGGTTTGATGAACAGTGCACTTTTAAGGAGTTCCCTTAAGTGTGTTACATATGGGAATCAAAGTACCAGATACAATAAATGGCAATTGATCAACTTTTCACTTTTTCCACCTAGTAGCCTAATACCACACCCACACACACACACACACACACACAATTATGCCTCATAAAATCATCTTCAAATTGTTCAGTCAGTGCTTTATCTTTCCAGCATGTATTGCAACATGATATACCCTCTCGGAAACAGCCATATTGGTGATCAAATTCAAAATTATGGCCGAAATTTTTTCCTGTATTTAACATGTATCTGATATGAAGGTGATCCGATAAAAACTGAAGCAGTTACTGCAAGACAAAAGTGTTAACACACAACGAAAAAATGTAGAAGATTTGGATCTTTTCAAGGTCATTCTAAAATGTCACATAGTCTAATACACCCATCAACCTATGGCCTTCAAGAATCCACATTCCAATCATTCGGTTAAAGCTTTGTCTTTCTGGAAAGGGGCAAATATAATGCACCCACTAGGGAACAAACAAGACAGCCAGTCAGGCATATTGGTAGTAGTCTGGGTCAAAATTATACCTATAACCAGTACTTTGAATACTTACTTTGTACCATATATGAAGCTGATCAGATAAAAACTGAAGCTGTTATTGAGACATATCTTCTAAAGAACAAACATGGTTGCCAGTCGGCCATCTTGGAAGCAATCCCAGTCAAATTATAATTGTTATTCAAGACAAAGAAAGTGTTATACATAACGAAAAACATAACAGATTCGAAGTGGCATTTGACCTACTTCTCAAATTCATTTTAAAATGTCACCTAGCCTATCGCGTCCGCCAACCTATGACCTTCGTGAATCTACCTTCGAATTGTCTAGTCCACGCTTCGTCTTTCTTGAAACGGTAGCAACTTCATGTGTCATCTCAGGAATAAACATGGCCACCTGTCGGCCATATTGGAGGTAATCAACAAAACTTACACTGTTAGTACAGTTTTAAACAATGGTCTCATTTATGAGTGACACATTTCTTAAGACAGATCAAAAATAGGGTCCTAACCTTACCTATTTTTCGCAAGTAATTTCTCTATCATGGTAACAAACTGAATGTTTACACTACTATGTTAACTTACGGCATGACATTTCATCACTTCCATCAGGACAATCCTGAATACCATCACAACGTGTGTTATTACGTAAACAAAGACCACTGGTGTTACAAACAAAATCTTCTGGAAAGCAGGCTGAAATGGAAGCTAGGTTACTTAACAAAATCATTTAGTTTAAGTGCATTAAAAAGCATTTTACATTTCACTTCATTCATTTCTAAAGGAAAAATACAAGAACATGCGCTTAAAATAGTGATATTCTTTTAAAATAACTGTTCTGCTCAGAAAGTTGCTGGCTTCAGGCAGGAAGACTTATACACATACACTACTTACAACAACCAAGCTCGTCACTGTAATCACCACAATTGTTGACACGATCACACCGATATTGTGTTGGAAAACATAAACCATTTGTACACTGCATACTTCCAGGTGAGCAATCTGAAACAGAAAACAAACATCAATATTTAGTAAGTTCAACAATCCACTAGATTATTTAAAAATGCAATAACCTACTAGATTGTCAAAGCCTTGTTCCCCATTCTTGTAGGAGTGGAGTAAGAAACTGGTTCCTTTTTCCTTATTCATTCTCTTTAATTTAAAATACTGGAACAAGGAACTGGCTTCTTTTTGTTTGTTTGAGACTTGCACGCATATGGGGAATAAGGATCTGGTTCCTTTTTCCTTTAATTTGCATATAGCACAATAATCAGTGGGACATAGACAGGTGCGCTGTTTTAGAAATTGTCAGGTTCTTATTGTCTTGGTAATTTCCTGCAAGTATCAAAAACTGAAAACAGAATCTCTTCCTGAAATCAGAACTGTAACTGTTGTGCTAACTCAGAATTATCACAATATTACATTTTCCCCTGAATTTCACAGTATTCTATCAGATTGCAACTCGTGTGCCAGCAAGTGCAAAGTGCATCATCAGTAAAACATGATAACGGGAAGTGAGTAATAACCAACTATTGAAAATTTACAAGCTCAGTTTTCTAGCAAATTTGCTGTCCCGATTGCCATCTAATCTCAACTTTTGCAACATGAAGAATGGTTACGACCACAATAGAGTTTGGATGATACCTGTATCTAGCACTGGGTGATTGCATAGCAAGTAAAATACTAATTTTGTAAATTTTGTTAATTCTCTGGATGGAATCACATTGAAATCGATTACGTTCGCAAACAGAAAAGTACAGATTCATAATTTTTACACTCTGATTTTTAGGTAATATGATACCATGTCGCAAGATAGTGAGTATGATTGAAGCTCAGTCAATGACTTGAATATCCCCTGGCTTGAATATTCTTAAAATAGTATCAGTTGGAGTACTATATTTCTGGAGAATCACTGTGACAGTAAATCACTGCAACCCTGGTGTAATCAGCAAGATGAAATTATGTTAGCTTACCACAGCTGCCTTCATCAGAGAAATCACCGCATTCATTAATGTTGTTGCAAACTTTATGTTCTGGAACAGTTTCATTATTGTTGCATATAAACTGTGTTATATTAGGACATACTGCCTGAAAACCTACAAAAGTAATAAAATTATCATTAATATTCTTGAAGGCTTTTTCTTTTATAAAAACTTCCTTTCTCAGTCTTAATATAGCCTAAATCCTTACAAATGTGAATTTAAAATTGAAATAAAATATGACCTGAAAATGAAAATTGTGCAAATGCTCAGTGTAAAAGACACTAAGATTCTGGACAATAATCATTAAATGTTACAAAAAAATAGTTAAATATAGATGCTACATTATCGTAGAAGGTAGATGGTACAAATCTATTTGCTCAAGCTTGAAATCAGTGTTAAAACGTGTCTTTTAAGGAGCTACAGATTTAAAGTGCACACGACTTGCTCCTAGAGAATCGTTCTAGAACCTAATGATAATTGTGTAAAAACAGCATGGTACCAGTTTCTTGGGTTATTCTTCATAACAGTTAAGCACAGTATCATTAACATTAACAAATTAAAAATCAAATAATGTTCGGAAATAAATAAAAAGTTATACTTGTAAAGTAATAACTTTTAGTCCTTATATCTGGGACTATTATAACTTATTATATAACTTAGTTACTGACAAAAACAATATTTAAAAGTTGAGTATTCAAAATTAAGCAATGTAGTTTTAGCTTGTTACTAAAATTTTTTCAGGAAACAGAACTGGCAGAGCACTTGATAGTAATATTAAACATAATACACTGGTTTTGAATCCACTTTGTCTCTATTGTATAATTTAGATATTAATTATACTTACTGTATATACATGTTCTGCCAGTACTAACATACGGTGGAAAGCAGTAACATGTATAATCATTATTTCCTACTTCAACACATAATCCATCAGTACCACATGGATTATGTCCACACAGGGATGTAGAGGGTGTAGTGTATGTAGTATAACCAGGTGTTGTATATTTGGTATTGTTGTCTGTTGTATATTGTGTGGAATTAATAGGTTGGTGGTATGTAGAGTATGTAGTATAACCGTGTGTTGTATATTTAGTATTGGTGTCTGTTGCATATTGTGTGGAATTAATAGGTTGGTATGTTGAAAGAGATTCACGACGTTTTCTGCCTGATGGACTAACTGCGTGTTCTGTCGTATATTCTGCTTTAGGTTCTTCTGTGGTTTCAGGTTCATATTTTCCTGTGATTTCAGGTTCATACTCTCCTGTTGGTTCAGGTTCATATTCTCCTGTTGGTTCAGGTTCATATTCTCCCGTTGGATCAGGTTCATATTCTCCTGTGGGTTCAGGTTGATATTTTCCTGTGGGTTCAGATTCATATTTTCCTGTGGGTTCAGGTTCTGATGTTGATGTACTGATAGGAAGGCAAATGTCCATTCTGTTTTCAACAAAGCAAATTACTCTAGCTGCATTCCATGGGTACTCATTTTGACAATCACTAAACTGGTAAAACCATTCAGCTGAGCACCAATTCAGACTTGCTGCATCACCATCACAGTACAAGTTATGTATTTTGGGCATGTATTCATATGTCTTATACTTTTTATGGAATTTACCACCATTGCTAAATAGGAAAGTTATGTGTTTACTGAAGTTATAATACACAATTTTGGGATAATTCTTTATCCACAAGTTTAGTCCATTTTGATAATTAGGATTTTGTTCCTAAATGGCTAAATTAATAAAACCAATGAAGAAAATGTAAACAACAGAATAATTGTTAAACAACATTTTGCCTCATAGGGCTTCCTCCCACTTGTGCACATCACTGTGTGTAGAAGTATATAATAAATATTATATATGTTATATACAAAACATAAAAACAACATTTTTTGGTTATTTTTCCGACATAAATTTTCAGTTTAAAAACTTGTTCAGCCTTATTTCTTGGAAACATTATACTTTTTATGTTCATCTAAAATTTTGATTTTCAAAATTAAAGAAAGTTATAATTACTAATTACTCAATACACTGCCACAGTTTATATCTTCCAAACCATGATCGTAAACAAGTCTAACCTGTAACCTAGTTGTCTACATATTACATTTGCTTCTTCATTCCCATTTGACCAGTAGGATGGTGGATAACACATTCGTTTCCATGTACCATTAGCAAGAACTTCCACAACACCTTCACCTCTCCATAAGCTGTCTGCAAGTCGTATCACTAAAGGAGCTGCAAATAAATTATCATTATAAAAATTTGTGCCTAAACAATAACAATTAAGAGGTCTGCTATGGCACTCTATGTAAAATTATCAAAATTTTCAAACTAAGAAAAAAATAGCGTGACTGAGAAAAAAAGTTGGTTTAGGTTGTGTATAGTTGACTTTACAAGGTCATTCTAAACTACAACCTACCTACTCCACCCACCCAATGATGGCTTTCATAAATCTACCTTCAAATCGTCCAGACCTTGCTTTATTTTTGCATGTAAAGACATACTTTGAGGTACATTTGGGATAAAAACATGGCCACCAGTCAGCTATATTGGAATTGACCGGGTCACCCTACACTTCATCTGTATTAACCTGTAGTAAATATGGATCTGACAAAACCTTAAGCTATTGTCATACCATCTCAAGAGCAAGCATGGCTACCAGTCAGCTATCTTGGAATTGATCTAGGTCAAAATTATAACCAACCTATACTTTGATTTGTATATTTACCCTGTACAGAATATGAAGCTGTTCAGTTAAAACTTGAAGCAGTTAGTATGAGACAAAGAAAGTGTTACGCACAACAAATATTCTAAAGATTTAAAACGGTATCTAACCCACTTTTCAAGATTCATTCTAAAATGTCATTTAGGCTTTATCCAGTCAGTGCTTCATGTTTCTGGAAACAACATATAATGGGATGTGTCCTCTCGGGAACAAACATGGTCACCAGCTGGATATGTGGGAAGCAATCCAGGTCAAAATTGTACCTGACCTGTACTTTGACATTTACTTGCCCTGTATTAATAGTGAATATGATGCAACATACCATCTTGAGAACAAACGTGGCTACCAATTGGCCATCTTGGAAGTGATCCACATCAAAAGTATACCGAACCTGTACTTATCATATATTAATATACAGCTGATCTAATTAAAACTGAAGCAGTTATTATGAGACAAAGAAAGTGTTTTACACAATGAAAAATGTCAAACATTCTAAAATGACACCTAGCCTAATACGTCCACTAACCAATTGCCTTCATGAATCCATTTTCAAATCATACAGTCAGTGCTTCTTTCTGGACAGTACAAATGTGATGTACTCAATAAAATGAACAACAAAATGAACTACTGATGCAACTGTAATAGGATAACATTTAGGACAATGTTTAAACTTACTCTATCGATGCAGGAGGTTTCCTCTGTACCTCACAAATAAGTACGAGAGAATCTGAACGCAAGAAGAGAAATAAATTCAAGAAATAAACAAGACGACCCTGCAAATCATCAAAAGCACAACAAAATGGTTCTGCTTAACGTATCTCTGAAATATTTTACATAAGAGAAGGTTGTTTCATTACCTTCAAATTTATTGGTATTATCAACAGTTAGATGCAATTTTGTCTTAGATGCAATTGTTGCTATTGTATATTTAGTCTGATATTTTATGTTGCGAAATATACTGAGGGGTAATGCTGCCAAATCTCATGCCTTGTGTCAACCATGTCATATTTAATGGTTTCTTTGACCATTTATAAAATACAGGCATGTGCTGCAGTGGTACATGTTGTATATTGATTTATAATATACTTTACTTCTGTATATATACTTGTTTGTTTGTAGTAGTTCTTAGTAGTTCCGTAGTTCTTGAGGATATTTTCTTCATATTTTGAAACTTACCTGTGCATTCCACTCTAATATATGTGTGAGAAAAGACTGATGTCCACATTGACTTATGGCATTCAGCAATGGAATTCTCACTGCCAGAGCAGGCAATGTTGCTGGAAACATGGTCTGTATAATTGCTTGTGTTATTTTTATAATACTTTCCAGGGCCACTGCAAGCAAAATTATTATGCTTTAATGTTAATAAATATTAATATAAATATAATATACTATTACAGAGTACTTCAGGGCACCTTGATCTCGACCTTGATGTCCCACTGAAGTTCAAGTCTCAAACTATTGAACCAATCATCTAAGATTCTGCAGGGAATAACATGATGGTATATGTATATGGCTAAAACCTAAACGGTAGTGTCTACTAAGTTATTTTGAATGTGTTTAACAAAGTGAAATAAGGCTCAAGGTCATTACCCCAAAGGCATTACTGTTTCCAGGTAAAACACCTTGGCAAATACTACAGTAGTAATAATACTTTGATACTGATGTGTAAAATGGATTAGTCCTTATCAATGTTAATGATGCTTCCTAAAAAAGCATGACATAATCCTAATTAAATTGTCTGTTTTCACACCTGGCCTATATACAAAGGTATGTAATGTATACAATACATAATTTGGACTCCCATCTAAAAAAGAATCTTGCAGAAAATTCTATTAAAAAATTCAAAATTTCACAAATTTAATTCTGTCTCATTCCAGTTTTCACTTTTACTGGTCTGGTAGTCCTTAGCAAGACAATAATTACGAGATTCAGAACTTTGCATCAGGAATTGCAGGTACTTTCATTTTGCTAATGCTGGGATTGTTGTCAAAACTGAGTTTTATTTGCTAAATCATTAACTTGTAACATAATTTAATTGAGTTCAATAATGTAATTAATTTTAAATTGCAATCAAACTTCTTACTCCTACAGGACAGTGCCAGATGCAAACATTGTAATCTTACTTATATCCTAACATGCGGCACACTACAGAAGCAGCGTTGTCATTAAAGGTATAAGACGAATCAAAATACGGCTTCCAACTGCCAAATCTGTTGATCTGTAGAATTCCCTCTCTATCATTTTTACCATCAAATAAACGTACTGAAAAAAAATTTGAGTAAATTTTTAGTCTATAAAATGAAGCATAAATTATATGACTATTAGCAGCATTATGCTAAAAGAAAAAAATACAAAGTTCTGCCAGAAAAAAATCATCCACAGGTCAGACTTGTTAAGGAGAGATATTGAAATTGGAGAAAAAAGTATGTTAGCCCATAATTTTTGTTTTGTTTTATCTAAAGACAATTTTCCAACAAACTAGAACATCAATATCATTACAAGTCATAATTTTTTTCACTTTTTAACTTTTTATCTAACAATTTATTAGCATACAGATAAGAAAATTTCTGAAAATAGGTGATATGTAATATCTCACTATTGCCTATTGCTCACAAACTGGTTGGTATCTCAAATTGATAAAAACTGTCACCATTAGTTTTAATTCACAGTAATTTCTATTTGAATGAACATGTTAGTATAAATTTATTTCAGTACCTTGGATTGGACAGAACCCTTCAACAACCGCTATGTCATCAATTGCAATATCACTTGCAATATCACTTGTAAAGCTCCAGCCAACTGCTCCATAAAATATAATCTTGGCTTCTATTGGATAACTAATATTACTAAATTTGGTATGCTGCAAATTAACATCTACTTGAGTCTGAAGCCATTGATCTCCATGATTGCCTTTTGCACTGAAAACAGGATCCAGCAGATATTGCGAACCATTACTAGATTCCAGAGAAACACCTAAAGTTCCCATGTCTTGGCCATACATGTGATATGAGAAATTGAGGCAAAATGGTCCAGTTAAGTTAAAGGATGCTGAAGAAAGTCTTGCAGGAGGGTAACTGTATTTTCCACTTGCTTCAACATACACATAATGTCCTGAAAAGTCAAAGGAATAGATTACTAAAACTATACAAGTTATAGTACACACATGCAGGCACATTAGAAACTCAGAGATGTCATAATATGTGTATGTCTGCATGCGTGCATGTATGTGTATGTGTATGTGTATGTGTACGTGTACGTATACATATACATAATTATGCATATGCATATGCGTACACGTACACGTACACACACACACACATACAAGTGTCTTTTCAATACCAACCACTAAAGGAAAATGGGTACAAAAGTTATCCCAGTACTCGTGGTGGCCTGGGTGCTACAGCACCCATGCACCAACAGTGGCTCAATGAATTACCGGGATAACACAACAAAACTACCATACAGTAGAGTGAACTGCTAGGTACAGCAAAAATTCTACACAGAACATTCCAACTCCCAGGACTTTGGTAAAAGTTCGGAGATAGAGGAAACTTGACATTCTACCACCCGTCAAATACGTGGTGAGTAGGTTACCTACGGGGCTAGAATAAGTTGAGAACCAGAGCAATGATTGACAGCCTATTTGACTTTATGTATCTAAGTGTCTTTTCAATACATATAAAATTAATGATATTATCTTCTTTGTACGAGACAAATTTTCAATTTTCAATTTTGAAATAAAGAAAATTTTAAATTACCATCCAAACAACCATTTTACATATTTATCTTTATTTTAACAAAATCGGGTACTACATGTACTGACTGTTATGGGCAACATTTGTGGCCTCTACAGATTTAATTTACGCAATATAATTGTTAAAGTGTATTCCAGTTTACATTAATATGACATTCATAGATAATTTTTAAAATAACTTGTAGGCAGTAAAAAGTGCAAGATAAATTGAATTATGTTTCACAAACAAACTTTTCCAGCAATACTTCTGAATGCAAAGGTATATTAAAAAAAATATGGTACCGATCATTAACAGTCAATAATAGACTTTTTTAGGTCTTAAAAGTACTTGACAGAAAACCTTGTATGTCCTTGAGAGTGTGATCCTGTGTAGGCCCAGTACCCACTGACGAGGTAGATCCACTCTGTAGAGTCCATTCTGTCTGTTCAGCATTTATAGCTCGATTACTTTCATAGTAGCAACACTTTTCAAAATCACAATTCAATAACGAAACTGAAAAGTATACACAAATTCCTTGCATTATATGAAAAATTAAATTAAAATGAATTACTATACACAGCTCTGATACAAATGAAAAATCGTTTTAAGTATCACCCATATTGCTTTAAGCAAATCAGATAAATCATTCTTTATCATTGCAACAAGGCATTACTTTACAGTACCTTAGCTTAAAATTTGCAATTTATAAACCAGAACTTGTAACTGCATGATCTCAATTCAATTTATTTTATTAATATTTTTCAAATAAAGTTGAATAGCTTGATTGTCATTTTTCATATCTCTACAAAATTCCCCAAAGTAACTAACTTAAAATTACAAAATGTATTTTTAATACATTTAGTATAATTTGAAATCCCATTATCCAAAGATTCAAGAAACAAATCCTACCACATTACAAACTTTTGCACCTGTAAATGTTAACTTTTGTCTTTTAACAAATTCTTACTTACCAAAATCACTAGGTGGAACTGTAGCACACAAGTCAGAGTACGGTACAGTTGTGGGTGGTGGTGTAGTCACAATTACTAGATAGACAAGAAAAAAATATTTGTCACAGAAGGATATTGGAAAATAAAATTTCTTCAAAAGTGTCAATATCGGACTTGGGAATATTGAATTTTTTATGATAAGTCAACAAGTAAAGAACAATTAAATCCTACAATTTTTAAGATACAAAATCCTCAGATTTATTTACTAAAATGCACTATTTTGATAAACATAATTATAGTGTATGGGATAATATGTAAAAACAGTTGCCAATTGATAATTTATCAATGGAAACATGATTTTGTGTTTTTTACAGAGAGTATAAATGCATAAAAATCTAGCATTTACATGACATCATCTACTCAAGAACATTATTGGATAAAATGGCTTCTCTCATAGTAACTTCAAAGTTTCATAGCACACATCAAATAAACTATAACTTCGTATTTCTTTGGAAATTATCCCAATATGGTACATCTTGAGGTTTAATTATTCTCATACGTTAGTGCTTGCCTTGTACTACAATATAGTGGTGACATGCAGATATGTGCTGCCACCTATTTTTGAAAATTCTTCCCGTAATTTTATCTCATGCAAGTTTAGAACAGAGAAATTTAAAAATTACAAATATTTGTGTAACTACTTACCTTCTTTCAAAATCACATCTTGCATCACAAAGTGAGAAAATAAATTTCCATCATCACCTGCATGTTCGTTATTATTGCTAATAAAATCTGTAATGATCTCAGTAACTACATCTATCATATTTGGCAACTCTGGTGTTGATGTGTTTGTAGCGTTAGGTGAAGTCGGAGCAGTAGGATTGACAGTGTAATTCATTGTAAGTTCCATTCTCCACAAAATAACCACACTCCCTTGCCTACAAAAATGTTAATTATGTTATATATTTATAACCATAACTTACATGTACATCAGAATCCTATCTCAATCCATCAGTGCTTGTCAAAACAATGAAGATGCCATAATGGTGTCAAAATCATTGATAATTTACTAAAATTAATATGTCTGTTGGTAGCTGACTTTTGTCTAATATTTAATAGGTCACAATCTGACTGTTTTCCGTGTTATTAGAATGAGAAACCTAATATTACCAACAACCTAACTTTATATTCAATCACCAAACTATTCTTTCATGAGGCCTGTTTCTTCTAAACCACCAAAATTAACTAAGACTTTTGTTTGATTCATGCAATGGAATAAGAGGCAAGCTCTGTTTAGCGATCTAGCTAAATCACAATTATGGTAACCAATCAAATAAACTGTAGCAAAAGAACATTCTATTCTTTTCACGGAGTATATTGTACCCTTGGTGCTGATTTGTCAGGCTTGTACTAATGGATTTAACATATGTTTCATTGAATAATGCAGTTCAGAAACAAATGCAGAAGAAAGCGCACATACTCTGCAAAACAGAATATCTTTTTTCCATTTTACATGTTTGTCTGGACTTTGCTAGACTTTGAAGGATTCTGTATGCAGACAGGGTATGTGCACAGCATATTTCTAGACTTGTTGATCTGTTTAGAAACTGTTCTTTTAGGAACATTCAATGAGGATGAATTAACCTAGTTACATTTCACAATGTCAGTTCAAGTTTGTGTTAAAGCACATTCCTTCATTTTTAGATTACAAGCAATTATTGAATCATCCCATGATGGTTGGGTTTTCCCTCAACTTTTAACTAATTTACCATAATATAGACATTAAGCTACAGGTATGTTGAGGCAAAACAATAAATACATTTATCATGCAAATATGATACCTGACAAACAAGGTCACGCAGCAAAAAATTTTAATTCTCGAATTAAACACAAATGACTAGCAGTAGGGAAAAATTGGCTGGCCACTCAGATAAAATGTGGGTAATCATGCTCGTTAATAAAAATGCATGAAAAGGGCATTTATTTGAGGATCAGACGTAAAATGCGGTTTACATGTATGTGTTTTAGGGTAGGAAAATCAGCAATTTTGATCAAAAAGGGTATATGGTTTTTAACCCTGGTCTTGCTTAGAATTTGTTTTGCGTGACGAGTCTTGCTTAGGATTCAATTTTTGCAGAATGTCTTGTTTTGATGCTGTTCAAAAAAATGTTGTTTTGGATGAGGTAAAGAAGACTTCGTCACTAGTCTTGCTTAGAGCCTTTGTCCTTGCTTAGGATTCATTTTTCAAATCTCTTTAACCACTTGTTTAGAGGCTTTTCTTTGAGGCTATTAACGAACATGATTACCTGCATTTTATTTAAGTAGCCCCTAAGGAAAAACTGCTCATCAAATAGTGGTCAACTGATGCATCTTGATTTTTTAATTCACCAAATTATTCAAAAAATTACAAATAATTGAAAGAAGTTACCAATGTAACTGCAAATCTCAGTTAGATACAGTCTGTTATTTACTTTTGTAGGAACAGTAAAGATATTTTTAATTATTACTTTTCAAATATTTAAGTTTTTTCCTCTACACTGCAAACTTGGTATATGATAACACTTTTACTTACACTACATCGTATACTTCACATTTTTCATACATGTCCCTTACAGAGCTATTCATGTAAGCCATTTCGATCTATAAATATTAAAAAAATATAAAACAATAGAAGTAATAAAATGTCAATTTGAAGGCACAAATAGATTCTTGTTCTACAAGATATGATACGATTTAATTAACATCTTTGTAAGCGTTTTCTGGTATGTTTAAGTTTACTCGAGATACAAAAAACACTGTCATTTCACTGTAACTTTTTTTTAAATTTTCTTAATTAAAGTAAGAGATAGACACGTAATAGTATACATTTTTGCACAGGTTATACTTTAATGTTGATGAATTCAAAGGAAAAAGGTTGAAAATAATTCTCATGATCTGATAAGCGTCCATTTTTGGTAAAAATTGTCTTTTTCAAATTTTAATTTTCAAAAAAAATTAAGTCAGAAACCATTGTACATACAAAGCTGAAACTTGGCAAGCATTATCTTTATATATAGATCTACAAAGTGTCTCAATTTTTAAAATTTTGCTTTGTTCAAAGTTTAAAGATCGGCATTTTACTGATTATAACTTTTGATTAAAGCAAAATTTTTAAAATCTGAGATATGTTTTTGTAGACGAATATGTTTGGCTAATTTATGCAAAGTTTCAAGTTGAACATGCAGGGATTTTTGACTTGCATTTTTTTGAAAAACTCAATTTTTCCCCAAAAATGGCCTTATTAGATCATATGGCCAAATGCAAACTATTTAACCATGTGATTTGTAAGGTTTAGAGTATTAACTGTTTTAAAAATGTATACTTTCATGTCTTATCTTTTCATTTTAATTACTAAAACATAGGTTGAAATATATATACACCTCTTTGCATCTCAAACTCTTAAACTATTTCCAACATAAAAATACATTTTGTTTTAAGAGAAAAGCTTACCATATGACAAAACTCTGTAGTTAAGTTTACATAAACCATTGAGGATTTGTTGCTTAATTCACTTGTGAAATTCATGTTGGTTATAGTTGTACTTGCCTCAACAATTACTGTGAAACACAAATTATCATAAAGCATTATACATATTTAGTTGAGTTAATACACAATATTTGCAACTAGAAATGCATTGACGCTGATATTTGGCAATAGGTTTCTAGGCTTAAGAACAACTGTATCTGTAGAATTATTTTACAATTTTGAAGGAAACTTATTCAGTATTGTATTACTTCGATGCCTCCACTTCAAACAGCTACTTTGGTTCATTATAACTACTGTGGAATCAAATTTATGATCACATGGCATGTAAATATTTAATGCTGTGCGCATTAGACACTTTCAATAAATGATACTTAGAACTAATGCATTATACACATTGAAAAATCAAACCAGGGGTGCTGTTTTGGCCTGTTATTTCTTCTGCTCAGATTGAGATAGAAAAAAATAGAACAGTTGTGGATGCGATATTGCAAAGGACATATTTTCATGTGTATGCTCCTGGATAACAATAATAGCGAATTTAGTAAGAAAAACCCAGGTGATGGCCATCTTGAATCCACCATATCAGCAACTAAATTTTAAGCTGTATAGCATCTTGCAACTGCTCGTATAAATATTGCATTCATATATTTGTTCATACATGTATATAGTCATATTTTGAAGGGGGAATATACCAACAGTATAAAGTAAACAAGAGATCTGCAGACAGCTCACCATAGTGAAGTAGTTTTAAATAATTCCTTATTGTACCAGTTTTCATGATTTGGGTAAAATGGTTTGACAACTGTAGAGAATTCATATTTTCAGATCAAATTGACCAACGTTTCAAGGTTATTCCAACATAAAACCTGTTCATTAACGCTTGCCCACCTCTAGCTTTCATAAATCCACCTTTAAATAAGCCAGGCACTGCTTCTTACCCCGAACAAATATGGCCACCAGTCGGTCATATGAAAGTAATCTAAGTCAAAATCATCACTTATACTTTTGCCTCCATTTACTGTACCTTCTAATTTAAACCTATCTCTATACATATCAGATTTCAGATACTAAAAAATGTCAATAATTCAGATCGTCGTTTGACCCCCTTTTCAAGGTCAATTTAAAATACCACCTAGCCTAAAACATTGACAGAAATCTGGGCTGGATTAAAATTACATCTGACCTGAATTTTGACCTTACTTGCTCTGTAAAGAATATGAAGTTGATCAAACAAAAATTCAAGCTGTTATTGGGACATATCCTCTAGAGAACAAATATGGCCACCAGGCAACAATTTTAGAAGTGATCCAGGTAAAAATTATACAAGGCCTGTAATTCTTCCCTCTATTTATCCTGTACGGACCAAACTGAACTTTGACCTGTATTTACCCTGTACCGAATATGAAATTGATTGGATAAAAACTGAAGCTGTTATCGCAAGACAAGAAAATGTTGCATATGCGAACGACAATGTATAATTCATGGCTATATGCCCTGTCTCTGTGGGGATTGGCATAAAAACCATAGTTGGCATTGCGGGGTGCCATCTGGCAAACAAATATGCCTGCTAATTGGCCATCCTGGAAGTGATCCCCAGGTCAAAAGTATAGCTGGGCATGTATTTTGACCTGTATTTACCATGTATCATATTAGAAGTTGATTAAGCAGTTTTCGAGACAAAGAAAGTGTGATATGTACAATGGAAAACGTCGAAGATTCGGATCAACATTTGACCCACTTATCAAAGTCATTCTACAGTGTCACCTAGCCTAATACATCCACCAGCCTAAGGCCTTCGTGAATCCACTTTTGAATCGTCCTTCTATAGAAAGTGGCACAATAATCATGGCTGCCAATTAGCAATATTGGAAGTAATTGAGGTCAAAATTATATCCAATGATGTAATTTGACCAATACTTACTTTGTACCGAATATGATCCAAGGAAAACTGAAGCTGTTATTGTGAGACAAGGAAAGGTTATATATGCTGACAACATAGAATACAGGACGTCTACGTGCCCACCCACTTTATGGATGGCAGTTAAAAACAATGTTACAGGCTCATATAACATTGGCTGGTTGTTGAAACTGTTCAACTAATATTAATGAAAGAAAGTTCCTATATAAACACAACATTGTTTAAATCCAGACCTTGGTTACAAATAGCAATGAACTGAAATGATTTAATTTAATACTGGAAATTTCAGTGAAACAGGTAAAACAATGACAATTTTCCAAGAAATATTTTTTATTGACATTTTTGCAGGAAATTAATCAAAATACATCAATTCTGCTTTTGAACAGACTGAAAATTATGTTACTATACAAAACGTTCTACTTACATTTGTTATCAAGTGTGACAGGACAAAGAGGCATAGTGCAGTTCTCTGTCTCTGTATTAGACCCTGAACAGTTAGCTTCACCATTTAGAGGTGCAGGATTTTCACATGTGCGAATACGGAACTGGGAACCATTACCACAAGTAACACTGCAGTTGGACCATACTCCCCACGAACTCCATGTACTATTAACTAGAACAGAAAATTCTTCTATTTGATATCTTCATAATAACAATATGAAATGAATGCCAATTCAGGAAATAAATAAATAACCAAGAATTTAAAATCAATGGCAGAACTCAGTTTCATTTCTTTTTTCATATTTAATGGTGATGTAAAAAGAACAATCAAACAATGTCGTCTTTACTGCAAACATCTATCCATGAAAAATAAATAAAATTCACCAGGACAAGGAATACCACTACATTCTATTACTTCCATTTCACTGCTAGAACAACAATGTAATCCACCATGTTGAGTATTTTCCTACTGTTGACTACCTTACTTGTAATCAACTTGACATTTAACAGGACGATCAGTTACTCTAATTTCCCTAACTAACACTAACTAAAAGAACTCTGTTATTGTTTTCACGAATAATTGTACCATGAAACCTTTTGCACAATTGAAATTTAGCGAGGAGCTTTAAGTGCCAGAAAACACTATTCATTTGCTAAATTCAAATCTCCTTTCAACGACCAAAATTAAATAAAAAACAAAATTCACCAGGACAAGAGTTTATGCTACACTCTTTTGTTTCCATATCATTCCCAGAACAATTCAATCCACCATGTTGAGGATTATTACACTGTCGACTACGTGACTGGTTACCACCTCCACATGTAACGGGACAATTTGTCCAGTTACTCCAATTTGCCCAACTACCATTAACTAAAAAAAATGCATAGATTTTAATCATATTCGTGAGTTTATGTACCATGTAACCTTCCTACAGGTATCAAAGCACAACTGGATCTGGTACCAGGTGGGGAAAAGAACCTAGCACCAGAAAACACTATTGTTAACTTCAATCCTAGTTTACCAATCAAAATTAAATAAAAAAACTAAAACTCACCAGGACATGGGTTTACGTTACATTCTTTTGTTTCCATATCATTGCCAGAACAATTCAATCCACCATGTTGAGGATTATTACACTGTCGAATACGTGACTGGTTACCACCTCCACATGTAACAGGACAAATTGTCCAATTACTCCAATTTGCCCAACTACCATTAACTAAACAAATTCATAAATTTTAATCATATTCGTGAGTTTATGTACCATGTAACCTTCCTACAAGTATCAAAGCATAACTGGATCTAGCACTAGGTGGGGAAAAGAACCTAGCACCAGAAAACATTTTTGTTAACTTCAATCCTAGTTTACCAACCAAAATTAAATTAAAAAACTGAAACTCACCAGGACATGGATTTACATTACATTCTTTTGTTTCCATATCATTGCCAGAACAATTCAATCCACCATGTTGAGGATTGTTACACTGTCGACTACGAGACTGGTTACCACCTCCACATGTAACAGGACAAATTGTCCAGTTACTCCAATTTGCCCAACTTCCATTAACTAAAAAAAATGCATAAATTTTAATCATATTCGTGAGTTTATATACCATGTAACCTTCCTACAGGTATCAAAGCACAACTGGATCTGGTACCAGGTGGGGAAAAGAACCTAGCACCAGAAAACATTTTTGTTAACTTCAATCCTAGTTTACCAACCAAAATTAAATTAAAAAACTGAAACTCACCAGGACATGGATTTACATTACATTCTTTTGTTTCCATATCATTGCCAGAACAATTCAATCCACCATGTTGACGATTGTTACACTGTCGACTACGTGACTGGCTACCACCTCCACATGTAACAGGACAAATTGTCCAGTTACTCCAATTTGCCCAACTACCATTAACTAAAAAAAATGCATAAATTTTAATGATATTCATGAGTTTATGTGGCATAAGGTCACAATTAATGTAACTGCAGTGGTGGTGCAAAGGCTGGCCGTGCTGGAAGTAGTCCGTCAACCTTAAATTTATGATTTTTTCTTGTATCCTCCCTGGCACTGGCTTTTTTGTTTGTTTTTGTTTGAAAGAGAAATCACTGTGCAAGAGACTGAAAACTAATATTAGCTTTTTAAAGTAAAATAAAACAGCATTTTATAGGATTATTTGAGCTATGGTACAGCTATGAATTTGTCAGTTGTGAGGGTGCATTTTTCTAGGGGTAGTCTACATAGTGCAATAGCAAAAAATTTCGGTGGACATGCCAGCACGAAAAATTAACTGGGAGTAGGATAATTAACAATCTCAGTTCTTAACAGGTAATTTTCTACGCACAATGTTTGGGAAATTTTTATAATGATTTAAGTTGCATATAATTACTATAGAAGTGGATGGGAAAATCAATTGTGTCCTTACACCAATTTGTTAAGTGGGCCTCCCCGGAGTAATTCAAATGAACATGATTATGGATTATACTCTAGATATTATTTAAAAGTACATGATCTCCATGCTAAAAGTGTTCTATCAGAAAATAAAGAGCGTTTTGGGTTGACAGGATGCAACTGGATCTGGTACAAAATTTAATAAAAAAGCAAATCTTACCAGGACAAGGATTACTGCTACATTCCATTGTTTCCATATCATTCCCAGAACAATTAAATCCACCATGTTGAGGATTGTTACACTGTCGAATACGTGACTGGTTACCACCTCCACATGTAACAGGACAATTTGTCCAGTTACTCCAATTTGTCCAACTACCATGAACTAAAAGAATCCATATTGATTTTTCATGAGTTGATGTTCCGTGCAACATTTTTGCAGGTGCCAAAGAACAACTTGATTTTGTTCTAAAGGGAGAAAAGAACTTAGTACCGGAAGAAACTATTGCTGACTTCAATTCTCTTTTCAATAACCAAAATTTAATAAAAAAGCAAATCTTACCAGGACAAGGATTACTGCTACATTCCATTGTTTCCATATCATTCCCAGAACAATTAAATCCACCATGTTGAGGATTGTTACACTGTCGAATACGTGACTGGTTACCACCTCCACATGTAACAGGACAATTTGTCCAGTTACTCCAATTTGTCCAACTACCATGAACTAAAAGAATCCATATTGATTTTTCATGAGTTGATGTTCCGTGCAACATTTTTGCAGGTGCCAAAGCACAACTTGATTTTCTTCTAAAGGGTGAAAAGAGCTTAGTACCGGAACACACTATTGCTGACTTCAATTCTCTTTTCAATAAAAAATTTAATAAAAAAGCAAATCTTACCAGGACAGGGATTACTGCTACAATCCATTGTTTCCATATCATTCCCAGAACAATTCAATCCACCATGTTGAGGATTGTTACACTGTCGACTACGGGACTGGTTACCACCTCCACATGTAACAGGACAATTTGTCCAGTTACTCCAATTTGCCCAACTACCATGAACTAAAAGAATCCATATTGATTTTTCATGAGTTGATGTTCCGTGCAACATTTTTGCAGGTGCCAAAGCACAACTTGATTTTGTTCTAAAGGGTGAAAAGAGCTTAGTACCGGAACACACTATTGCTGACTTCAATCCTCTTTTCAATAACAAACATTTAATAAAAAAGCAAATCTTACCAGGACAGGGATTTATGCTACATTCCATTGTTTCCATATCATTGCCGGAACAATTCAATCCACCACGTTGAGGATTGTTACACTGACGACTACGTGACTGGTTACCACCTCCACATGTAACAGGACAATTTGTCCAGTTACTCCACTTTCCCCAACTACCATGAACTAAAACAAGACATTTGTCATGTCTAATGCCCATCCATTGTGTAGAATATTTTTTTAACATTATAGTTTTTTTACATTAGAAAAGAATATAATACATCATGCATTATAATCTGGTTTATCATTGTGGGGTACTCTTATTCAA
>JAOXYB010072944.1:0-23761 GCA_028565635.1 Phoronis ovalis
ACATCCAGAGTAGAGGGAATGTATTACTGACAGATCATCCCAATGGGTACCTCCTCATTACATCCAGAGTAGAGGGATAAGAACAAAGACCTGCAGATTGAGCAGCAATTAATATATAATTATATGTATATAACTTATATCTCACAGTAAACATTATTAGTGTTGATGAATAGCATGTGTTTTGTAGACACCAATGCTGAGAATGTAACAGAAGCCATGGTCGGAGAAGGATTAGTGGAGGTTCGCAGAGGTGGCATAAAGGCAACTGAGTAAGATACATTTTTATTGAAATAGTGTTTTTGCAGTTCTTTATTGAGACCATCAGTCATATTTCCGTCTTTAATTATTAAAAACAAGCAAACTTTTTGTCATTAAATTCAAATATATTGTGCAAGAAATAATTAGGAACAGTGTACACAATCTTTTACAATCTTTGGATATGTCATTCCATGTGTGAAGGAGAAAACATACAAATATAGCTACTATAGAGTCTTAAGACAAATGCAATCGAAGGTAATTTCTGGCTTTATTTCAAAATTTAATATGTTTGTAGTGAGAATCAACAGAAGCTTGTACAATTGGAAGATACTGCCAAATCTGCTGGCAAGGGCAAATGGGTTCAAGGCACTGGCTCAGATCATATACGCGATGTCACATGGACAGTTGAAGATCCTAGGAAATTTGTGGACTCCCACCATAACAAACCTATATCTGGTGAGCAAATAAGAAGTTCTTCAGAATAGATGTAGTTTTTTTTTGGCTTCCAGTAAAACAAGGCACTACAATTGTCAATCAATCAAATTTCAAGTGGTGAATATACAGTTATATGTATATTTCAAGATGAGAGGCCAGATAATATCTGCAGCCACCGATTAATGCGCTGTTTGAAGCCTTTCATTGCAACTATTCAAACATTCGAATATTGTAAGCTAACTTATTTGTTCTTCATTAATTTATTTAATTAGTAAACAAAGAGTAAATAACAGGAAAAAAAAATATGAAACCGCAGTTATTAATAATATGCAGATTTGTCTTTCGTGAATTTCAGACTTTTTGTTCGCTTGGTTTGATAATTAAACCATTAATTTAATTATACCGTATCTCATCTTTGCTTTAGCTGTGATTGAACATGTCAGAGATGGGTGTACTGTTAGAGCCTTCCTTCTACCCTCGTTTGATTATGTTACTGTTATGCTGTCTGGTATAAAGGTATGTATAAAATTCTCTCTGCCGTATACTGTTTGTTAGTTGCTGCCTGTAGTTTTGTTATTGGGCCTTTTTATGCAGTTCAGTTTCGAATGATATTGTTTATTCCTGTACACCCATATCTATCATCCTAAGAGCTTTTAGTTAGTAGTGTAAGAAAATCCTGACTAGTAACAATTTCAAGAGTCTTCACGTAATGAATTGTTTGAAAAGTTATGCTTATTAAGCATAAATATGCATGTGTCAAAGCAAAATAATTGCTACAGTGTGGCATAAAAATATCCTTATGCATTTGTGTCATTGATAAACTGTTCACCAAATGTTTCATACTGGAGCTGCTGTTCCTCCTTAAAATAAGTTCTTAATTTGCACATGCATTCACTTTTGTCTTGCATTTTGTTAATTTATGATTTTGCTTGTAAATTACTTGTTTAACCTCAGTATGTATTTTGCAGTGTCCCATGTTTAAAATGGATGAAAATGGCAAACAAGCGCCGGAACCATATGCAGAAGAAGCTAAATATTTCACTGAAGTGCGTCTGCTGCAACGTGATGTTCAGATTATCTTGGAAAGCACATCCAATCAGAATTTACTTGGTACAGTGTTGCACCCAGTAAGTTTTTTGGTAGTAATACGTATTTGGGTATTTCCAACTCTTCACCATAATTAAATGTTTAGGTAGCTTATTTTGCATGTCACACATTGCTAAGTTTATAGACTGGAAGAACCAATGATATACAACATTAAAATTAACGATACATGCCAGACAAAAATTAACAGTTGATCTATTGTTTTTCAAAAAGTACTATTCAGAGATTGCCATTATGATAATTATAACCGTTACATTAAACTATTCATAAAGTGTCATCAAATACAGTTATTTTTAAAAGCTGCTTTTGGTTGTCTACAAGCTGTATAACCTTTACAGCCTCTATTACCATAAACTTGAATTTTTATTGTGTTATACTACTGAATCAACCAGAAGTATGTATAAAAATATTTTTTGCTTGTAGAATGGTAATATAGCTGAATTGTTACTAAGAGAAGGCTTTGCCCGTTGTGTTGACTGGAGCATGGGAGTTGTGAGTCAGGGAGCACCCAAACTTAGAGCTGCAGAAAGGTAAGAGGTTATAATGAAATGTGTTGTAAAAGGTGGATAGTTATAAGGATTGAATAGATTGTACAGCTGTACAGCTTAACTCATAAAAATCTTGCAAGAAATAATTTCTTATTTTTGGGGTTACGCTTTACAATTATAAAGTGTGGTGTTGGTATTCAGCTATTTAATAATTCCCATAATTTACAATTGACATATTATACATGTATGTACCTGTTTAGGCTCTTTACATTTAAAATTAATTCATAAACAGTGTATGGATTACTTGGTACTTAATATACACTTGTTTTAAGTTTTTGTCATTGGTCCTGCAATATGTATCTTATAATAATTTTATGGAGATCACTTAATATTAAATTTTATATTTTTTTACAGAGTTGCTAAAGAGAAGACAATCAGAATTTGGAAAGACTATACACCATCTGACACTGGCTTAGACATCAAAGAAAAGTCTTTCCAAGGAAAAGTCATGGAGGTCGTCAATGGAGATTCACTTGTTATCAAAACACCAAGCGGACAGGAAAAGAAGATTTTCTTGTCAAGCATCAAACCACCAAGGTTTGTTTACATTTTAAGTTTCATTGATATTAACTGTACTAATTAATCATAGTAGGAGATAAATCGATATGCTTATTGTAAATTTTGAATTTTTTTTTGAGGATCTTACTTATTCATCAAACTTTATTGTCATAGACACAAAAGGTCAGAAAGTTATACCTTATTACTTGTATATGCCTAAAGGTATAGTGGCAAAAATGAGGAACTACAATTTTTCCTAAATGTTTATTGTTACTAATTTTGTTATGAAGAATGAAAAATGCCTGTTTGCTGCCTGTGAACTATTAATTTCAATCCTTAGCAGCTGGACATGCATGTGTCCTTGACAGTAAAATTGTAAATAAAATATCTGTCATAGATTAATTAATTAATTATTTGCACTGTCAATGTCACTGTATGCGGTATATATAATATGTTATCATAGGCCGCCAAAGGTGCAAGAAGAGGAAGAAACTAAGAAAAGCACTAAGCAGCGTATGCGTCCTCTGTACGATATCCCATATATGTTTGAAGCCAGGGAATTCTTGAGGAAAAAACTGATTGGGAAAAAGGTAATTTGCTGCAAAAACAATCAAATATGCAATCTTTTATTGAAATTATACGTACAACTGTAGTATTATACCATAAAGTAAAATATTTAATTGTTTGTTACAGTATTTGATGCGTGCGATAAATCTTTAGAATAATGTATGGCTAGCTAGTTGACTGAAGAGGATATAATGGTAGTAGACAACAAGGCACTCAAATATTCTTGTTATCTACTTTCTTTAAATTGTGTATGTATTGTAAGGTTTTTTAATTACTGTTTGTTTCTGTACTGTCAGGTTAGCGTGGATGTAGACTATATTCAGCAAGCGTCCAATGATTACCCTGAGAAGACTTGCTGTACGGTCACTATTGGAGGAATGTAAGTAATATACAATACTTAAGAAATGTGCTAATGTCACCTACCAAAACTGGTTGAGGCCATAATCAGAATTAATATTTGACTCTTAGTCGATTGAAATGCCTTTTTTATGTACTTTTTATCACCTTTATGCCCTTACACGAATATGTTAGCAACCCTTTTGATTGACTAATGGCTAATTTTTCAATCTCTCACAATTGACATCTTAAGGTGGCGAGTACTGTTCTGCGCATCTTTTTGGAATTTTTATCTCAGAATATTAAAGTTTTGCTTTATTAAACAGAAGATATGACTATTCGAAATTTAACTGCTCAGAAAATTTTTGTTTATTCTGACACTTGTATTTTTAGAAGCGTATCATTTACAAACTACAGGGTAAAATTTCAAAAATCCGAGACACGAAGTTAGAGATCCCTGTTGGAGTAAATCTTCGGCAAGATTCAGTTTTGTACCTGCATGGGTACTAGACTTACATTTTTTTGAATATTATGTTTTGAAAAAGTAAATTTTCACCCAAAATGGCCTCCTTGCTGATTACAGAATCATATGAAAGACAACTTAATTTTCATAATCATATTTTAGTACCTTTTCAAAAATGCGTACTTTTATTAGTAAGTCTGTATTCATTTAACTACTCAAAATAAAACTCAAAGTATAAACTTTGTGAATAAGTTCCCCGAACAGCACTGGCCACCTTAAAAATTTCAACATACTAAGTAATAGTAAAAATGTATGAATTCTCATATAATTGTAGTAACGTAGCTGAAGCATTAGTCAGTAAAGGATTAGCTACCGTGATCAGATATCGACAGGATGATGATCAGCGATCCAGTCACTATGATGAGCTGTTAGCAGCTGAGTCCCGAGCAGAAAAGAAAGGGGCAGGTGTTCATAGTAAGAAAGAGCCACCAATACACAGAGTTGCTGATGTGTCAGGGGTAAGTGAAGTAAAAGTTTTAACCTGTATTCTTTTTTGGCTAAAATTTAAGTAAATTAAGAAACTTAAGCAAATCTTTGTATAATACAGAATGAAATTAAAGTTTTATTTGGAAGAATGAACCAAACACCAATTCCCACATTTTGTGAAAATTTTGAATTTATAACAAAAATGGAAACATTGTCAGGCTCATATTCAGATGGATTGAAATAATGTAATATTTGTGTTTCGCTAGTAGTGAAATGTTTAACCAAAACACAAAATTATACTTTCTGGTAATTCAGTCTGTTGAAATAAACAAATTGAATACATATTACTAGCTATTAATGTGTAGAATGTATATGATCTTGATTGATTTCCCTGGATTTGAAATGTGGACATTTCTATATTCCAAAGCATCAATATTTTATTCCTGAATCAGAACAAATAGTCGGCCATAAGTTAGTTTGTTTAGTCTGTATTGTATGGAGGCATTTATATCTTGTGCATATTATGTTGTATGTATGTATTCTTACCTGGGTTTAGTTTTTGTGTGGTACTAGCAAAAAGCTGTAGCATGTTTCATATATTGTAAGGTATTTGAATTTCTGCTTAAAATGTGCAATTTCCTCCATGATAATACAACATAACACTGAAAAGAAGCCTGTGTAAGCATCTGCAAGAGCGTCAATAGTACGACACTTCCCAACCTTGAAAACAACATTTAACGGTCTCTGCTGGTATACCATAGCACATTCCTGATACTGGAAAAGAAAAATTACAATGAACCATTTGTTTGCTAAAATATGTCAAGAATAAAAATTAAAAGTCTACATTATATTATCCAAAATGTAGTAAAAATTTCATGATTACTTTTGAGTCAAGGGCACAATTAAAAATTTCACAGAAATTTTAGTCTCTTGTTCTTCTAAAGTAGCTTGTAGGTAATAAAGTGAAATTAGCAAATATTAAAATCAGGTTTTAATCATGTACATCACAACTGTAATTATTATATCCTGAAAATATGAACAGCATAATCAGGCAAATAATGCTAAAGGCAAATTTTAAAATTGCATTTACTCTATTTTAGGATACTACCAAAGCCAAGCAGTTTTTGCCATTTTTGCAAAGAGCTGGCCGTTCGGAAGCAGTGGCCGAATTTGTTGCCACTGGTTCACGTGTAAGACTATACTTGCCAAGAGAAACGTGCCTGATAACATTACTATTATCAGGTAAGCTGGTTTTTTTTAGTGTCACTATGCTTTTAAGATGATAAACATATAGGTTCGATAGTGAATAGTTTGGATACCTCATAGATCTAAATTTAATTAAAAAATGTTACCCTCTTGTTTTTAGTTTACTAAATATTTTATGCTGTACAAGTGTTTGGTTTAAAAATTGCTGCTGAATGGGAATTCACTGTTGTTCCATTACAAAGCAGCGGGGGATTTTAAATTGCACTATCAGAATTAAGAAACCAAAATACAAAAAGAACAGGTAACAGAATATGTTCTATATTCATATTAACTATTTTTAGGTATTGACTGTCCTAAAGCAGAGAGAAAGTTTCCAAGTGGTGACACTGTGCCCGGAGATCCATACGGCTCAGAAGCTCAACAGTTCATCAAAGATATGTGTATACAAAGAGAGGTAATGAGTCCATCTGGCCCTGTAGCTTATCTTGAAACTATAACTATAACTCTTTATTTTGCTAAACATTTTTTTTGGAAATCTTAAGAATATTTTCAGTGCTAGATTGGAAAATGAATAAGCTTTATGATAAATAACTAGTTATTTGCTTATTATAATTTATTGTTAAAATATTTTAAAGGTTGATGTTGAAGTTGAGGCTGTGGATAAAGGTGGCAATTTTATTGGTTGGATGTTTGTTGATGGAGTTAATGCTTCTATAGCCCTAGTGGAAGAAGGTCTCGCCCGTGTGCATTTCACAGCAGAGCGTTCTTCTCACTTCAAAGCACTTACTACTGCTGAAGAAAAAGCTAAAGCTGCAAAGCTTAATGTAAGCATCCTGATATCACCTCTATAACATTTATTTGAGGTGTCCTTTTAATATTTAGTATTAAATACCATTTATGCCAAATATATGTGTTTTACAACTTTGGCATTTGCATCCTCTCATTACATACATCTTGTAGTTTTTGTATTTTTTTTATTTTTTAAACAACACTTAAATATCAGCATAAATGTTCATTTGATCTCATATTATTAATTCAGTGACTAGCATGTCAAAAATATAAATTAGTCAACAACTCAATCACCGTTTTTGCATACATAGCTTGCGAGGTTTTTAACTGATGAAGGTTGTAATAATGAGAAGAAAAGCTATCTATTGCAAAAAAGGTGATACAGTTCGGTCATCAAAGTGTGGAATTACAATTTTATCAAACATGTAAATAGGATAAAATAGACCAAGTGGTGCAAAACATGGTGTGGATTATAAATCAGCTAGTAGATTAATTATGAAAACTAGGAAGTTACTTAAATAAGACAAAGAGTGAAAAAGATATTTCCATGTTTTTTATTTAAAAGTATTTCATGATTGTAATAATATCGTATGCATTATGATTTAGGTGTGGTCCAAGTACGAGGAGCCCAAAGAAAAAGTAGAGGTTGTAGAAGAACCTGTTGAAAGGAAGGTTAACCTTAAAACAGTACTGGTGACAGAAGTCTGTCATGATCTACATTTCTTTGCACAAACAGTTGAGAATGGTACATTGTTATTTTCTTCTGTAACAGATGTTAGCTTGCTGTGCTAATCAAATTTAATCATATGACTTTCTTTTCTATGTGTCTTGTTTACCTTGGTTTGCATTTGTGACTCCTTTTTACTGTGATTAACAAAGAAACGATTCACCTTAAAAACGTCCATCTTAAGTTTGTCAGACGTGTGCAGTCCCATATAATGCCAACCTTTTTCCTTTATTTCTTAATAAGAAAATAATATATGTATTGTAGGACCCCAATTGGAAAAGCTTATGGAACAGTTGCACCAGGAAATGGAAAGTAACCCACCTCTTGCTGGGGCTTACACACCAAAGAAGGGAGACATGTGTGCAGCAAAATTTGTGGATGGTGTATGGTATAGAGCTCTTGTGGAGAAAGCCGAAAAGGCAAAAGGAGGCTCAGTTAGATATCACATTTTGTATGCAGACTATGGAAATGTAAGCAGATTTAAACAACTATGATGCTATTATTGTATTATTAAATCAATAAAATTATAGCGGATTCTTTCAAAATCATAGTGACTCACTGATCAACTTTCAAGTGAGCGTTACTAAAATTTGTGTATATTGCAATATGCAGTATTTATGTCGTACTTAATATTCTTACAAATGCACCATATGATTTTGTTGTGGTATTTTCCTTGGCAACATTATGATCCATTAAAACAAGTATATGTACATTTTAAACATATAAGCCTATCAGTAATCTGAAGAGTAAAATTTAATAGTGTTCATGATATTCAAAATTATGCTTTTATTTAAACTGTTCAGTTTCAACAAATATCTGATATACTTTGATTCTGTTTTTTCAGCGTGAGGTGACAGATTCTTCTAAGATGGCCGTCCTTCCTGGGACTTTCCATGGTTTGCCAGCACAGGCACAGGAATATGCTCTTGCCTGTGTCAATCTTCCAGAAGATGTAAGTAAACATAAATTTTTCTCAGATAAATTTTAGAAATCTTTAGCCAGTTCCCATATTAGTTTTTACTTGATAAAGTTGTAAAGAAATAAATGTGTAATTAATCTTTTTTTAGCCTGAAGCAGCTCATGAAGCAGTCGATGCCATATACAACGATGTCATAAACCATCAGTGCCTGTTAAACACGGAATACAAGGGTGCAAATGTTGACCATGTGACCTTACTCATGCCTGACACTAAAGACGATGTGGGTCTAGGCCTTATTTCGGAAGGGTTAGTTTTAGTGGAGGCTCGTCGGGAGAAACGTTTGGCTAAACTAGTGACTGATTATCAGAAGGCCCAGGAAAAAGCCAAGGCAGACCATGTAAGTGTCTTTCATCCACAGTCAGTAACGCTAGTCATATACCAATCCTGCAGGATCGTGCACATATTCATATTGTTAGTTGACAACCTTATCTGCAAATGTTTGTCTGCTGTGTACATAGTAGAAATTTTCATAGTAAATTTGTTATTGCCATCCTGAGCTCTTTCTTTGTCAGTTGTTTGAATCCAGTAGGAGTATTCTTGATAGTTTTACCATAACCTGCCTTGTATAATTTATAGGGCTGTTCTGCTTTTGGGGAGGAAAGCACTTTTTCAAAGATGCCACCACCCATGTATTTCTTGTTTTATTACGTACTATCAAATGTACATGAATTGATTAAATCCATCACTCATATTTATTTTAATGAAGTGTCTTTCTGCCCTTCCATACAACTTAAAGTAGAATATGCAGCCATTAACACTAAATCATTTACAATCAGATTGTTTTGTAGTTATTATGTCATTTGTATACAGACAATATTAAAAAATTGCTTGTAAAAAAGAATTAATTTTACATTCTATTTTTTTTATTGCAGCTGAATCTGTGGCGTTATGGCGACTTCACAGCTGATGATGCCAAGGAATTTGGATACTCGCGTTAAACGGGGACACCTGGTGAACACAAGTAAAAGCTAACACAAGTTAAATATAGTCAAGCTATGACAACACAAGTGGAATATAGGGTTTTTCATATATTAAAAAAAATTTAATATTTAAAAATGGTTGCTTTGACAACCAAGGATACAACAACACAAGTGTAAACTAGGATTTTAATATTAATTAATTTTTAAATCATATCATTTTGAAGAGATTAATTTTGTTCGATAATTATTGTCATGTGAAAGAATTACTTGGTTACAAAGCTTGTGATAAGTCACAAATACAGCCACATAAACAATAAGCTAGCTAGGCTTTTTAGCGCTAAGTGTTTCTGCATGCCATAAATTTACAAATATGCGTTGAACAAATTTTTTTGTTGATTACTACCAAGAAGTGATATTTTTGTAATTTCACAAACTGTGTAGGAATTCAACTATAACAGTTTAAAAAATATGTGCAGTTGTGATACTATTTAAAATACAAAATGCATTTAGAAGCTGTTGTTGGCTGGGGCTTATTGTTTAAGGATGTTTGTTAAAAGCAATATCTTGTGTTATATATTTGACAAATAAAAGCACAATTTGCAGCATATATTAGACTTTCATATTTCTTGTATAAATAACTAAAACATTGATGCTAATGGTGTCAAATATTCTCACATGCATTTGGGTAAATAATAACTTAAGGAGGTTCTTGCTACTTTTTTTATCACAGCAAGTGTCACATCAACTTCTTCAATTATTTCTTTCACCCAAGAACAATTATTGTGTGGAACACCCTTAATTGCAACACTAGTTCGCTGCAAATCTAGAAGAGTTTCAAACTCTTGACATCAAGAATCATCATATATTGGCATAAATACAAACATACATAGCCATGAACTTAGATGTTTTCACTTTACAAATCACTTGTGGATTGCTTTGACCTTGTAAATATGTCGTTTCAAGTCCGCATAATGCAGCTATTTTGCTCGTTGCTTTCACCGTTACAAAGTAGCAAAGGAAACAAACTGAACTGGGCCTACCACAAGTACACCAGCTAAGCCCTAGCTAGTCCAAAATTTCATGACAGATTGTGATAGCAGGACTAGATATATGCAAGCCCATAATTTATTTGTAAACTGTGCACAGCAATAGTCTGTGTAAAGTATAAATACAGTCAGTGGTAGTTAATACTTACTCAATAATTGTCTTCAAAGCATCTTGTCAGGCTGTTGTTTGCTTTGACTATTTCTTTCCATCTATCTTCTGGTCTCAAGTCTAGATTGAGTATAAATTCTTTTGCCTTCACTGGTTGCACAGAATTTACCAGAGAACCAGAGAAAATTAATGAAAAAGTTCCAGCAAGAACAAAAAAGTTCTTGCAGGCCACCATTTTAACCTTATAATGATGCCACTAAGGAATTTTATAGTATGTATGTGTGTGTGTTTATGCATTTGTGTATGTGTATATATATGTATAAGTATAATTAGGTATAATTATGTGAGAATTTGACCTCATGACCTTTTGATCTCAATGTCAAAACGCTGTGGAGGTCATGTATTAAAAAAACCCTGTAAGATCATCTGTTCTTGGGGTAATGTTATGGCATGTTTCCTCAAGAAAGTAATTGAAAAGATGCCAAAATGACCTCTTAAAAAACTGTGATACTAGCATTTTTTGGAAAATTTGAGCAATTTCAGAAATTTGGCCATTGACCTCTAAATAAATTTTTGAACTCATGCAAGTACAACAATACAAACTCATCCCACAATTTCACATCACAAGTAGAATGCCTATATAATATAACTATCTCAAGATAGAGGTTACTGAAAAATGGACTTCAGTTTTGTTGCTAGTTTACCAGGTGTGTTTTGATTTGAACAGAAATCGTTAGCTTAATTGAAATTAAAAATTATACCTAATAAATAATGTAACAATAAAAAATCTGTCATATATGAAACTCCCAAATTAGTTCTATTTTGAAAATGTTATGAAATTTATACATTAGTCTACTTTAACACCAAGTATCATGTAAAATGGTTTAAATATGTTTTATAAATGATTACAATGTGTCGAATCCTGAGCAGCATATCAGAGTTCAATATCCTGTATTGGAAAATATTATTAATAGTTTTAAGGAGATTTCTCAGATAAATCTTGGTATTAGTAATTTAACACATGACATGGATTATAATTATTATTGATGTGTATTTTAATATTTAAAATACAGTCAGAGTTATCCAAGGACATTAAGATTATGGCGGTCATTATTCATTATATTGGAGGGAAACATTTGACTGCGGCAAGAGATACATAACTACACATTTATAATGTAGTGTTTGAATAAAATGTCCTTCAACCCAAAGCATTGATTCCAAGTTTCAGATACTTCTTTAAACCAAACAATTATTCTAGTCCTGGGTTTACCTTTGTTGTAAAGTTATTTTATAATGCAAAGTTAACTCAATAAGACTACCGTAAGGGTCTATTGCACTGTTTGTGAAAATTATAGTCAGTTCAAAAAAATTATCCCCAATGTCCAAGATATTGTTGAAGAAGTTGTGAATGCATAGCAAATACATAGAAAAATTAAATATTTTGCTATATAAACAGCTACACAGTAACTAGAGAAAGCCTCCAAATCTTTGTTCTCGGTGTTTCAAATAAATCAAAAATAAAATGTAATTATTTCCATGATTCCTCTATCCTCTTTATCTGTGTTAAATAGAATCACGGTGTTTCAATGCGAAATCTCTATAATATCCATATTAATTACTACAATTTGTAAAATTTTAGTTACAATTTAAATATTTAGAATTTTTTAGTGAAGTAAGGCGTACACATTGATCCCACGCCCCCTCACTGAATGTACCATGTTTTTTCACAGAAATCTTTAAATGTTTCACATCCTCCCTACAATTAACAGGTACTAATGAAATATTTTAAAATGGTTGCTTTGCCAACCAAGCATTATACAATAAAACTGTAGATAATAATAGAATTTTTCTATTACTTAATCTTATCATATAATTTTGAACATATTTGGTTTGATAACTATTATCCATGTGAATGATGAGTTGTTTAGAATAAGATCATATGCACAATTAGTAACTTAGTTCAAGCTATTTATTATAACAGCATTTTTAAATACTATTGAAACTGTTTCTGCATGTTGTACTAAGTGTACAAATGTGCACTGAATTATTTTTCATGATTAGTACCGAGAAATTATAATTTCATTCTTTCACAATGTAGGAATTTAATTTACAATACTTCCACTTAAAATATATTTTGAGGAATCGATCATTATTAACAAAGAAAACTATATAATATTAAAATACTTTTGGATTCAAGAAGATAGCCGAGCTGTTGGTTGGGGTTATTTTTTATAGATATCTGATTAAATATTTGTTTATGACAAATATTGAGGCATATCAACTTTAATCAGATTGAGTGGGTGTTGGACCAATATTTAGTAGATAGGGTATAATCCTTCGAGAGTACGTGGATTGTACGAGTTGATCCTTAAATTAATTTTATTATTTACCAACACATACAAAAATGCATGGGTTTTTCGGTGATGACATGCATGACTATTTGATTAGTTTGTTACAATCATGTTGCGTTTGCCCAAAAATACAGGTTTAGCTATACACTTAGTAAGTTTATGGTCATGTAAAATGTATTTCATAAGATTTTTATAATTACCATAAGAATAGATGTTAACTTTGTTCAAGATTGGATATTACACTGTTTCTCATTGAAGAAACATTTTAAAATTAGGCTTGCTTGTGCCTTTAGAAACGAATATAAGTTTATTGGTGAACAGCAGCAGCAGTCTCTAATATCACTGTCAGAGAGCTGGTGATGTGAGAGTATTATCCAATTAGTCAAACATCACACTATTCATTATATTAAATGATGGTGTCTGTGTCACTCAATTTCAAAATCTAATCTTAAGACAAATTAAAAATATTAGACATTTTATATTTATTGTATAAACAATGGAATTCTTCCAACTGCTATAATTATAATATCACATGATGTAAACTTGTATAATTATATGTTATTCAAATTTCCAGAATAATTATATTTTAAACATTATTCTGAATAAGAATTTCTATTTAAAAAACAACAATTTATGTTCACATTAACATACAAAAAATCTACAAAGAAACTCTTGCTGTTAAAAAAGAAATCACTTTCTCTTTCACACACACATAATTATGTCAGTTCTGAGTAGTACACAAACACTGACATCATGGTAAAATGTGTTCACATGGAATGTATTTGACGATATTTCATTGGTGAGGCATACCACTTATCAAAATGAGATTTATAGTCACTAGAGTGAAACGGCAGAAGAATCGAACGAGATTTGTTTGAGAGCAGCTCTAGAAGAAATTTCTTCCACGGGGAGAATATGACATGTAATTTTGTATTAATAGCTTTCTTATAGATACATGTTTTGCTCGAGTGACTATGCATAACGTTGTGAGGAGTGCATGGGGCAAGTACATGTAAATACTCAACGAAATCATACCTATTAAGTTGGAATACTTTTTGAACGGGAGATCTTATCATTTTCAGACAATTTTCTATTTAAAACAATGGCAGAAAATGAAGTACAAAGTGGAGACATAACAGCAGATTTGGCAGCTATAATATAGAATTACACTGGGTTACTATTACCAATGATATCACAATGAATGCATTTCATATTAGTCATACCAAATCCAACTGATAAACTGCTCCGGATAACGGGCACTCATTGCAGCTGTGTAACACGTCTTTCTGAAAAGTCAAATGAAACATCTGAAAAAAACAACTAGTAGTAATTCCAATTTTAGCTGTGTCCGTGAATAACATTTTTAATTAAAGTTTTGCCAATATTTTGCTGGCAACTGGATTGTATACATGGCTTTCAACTATATGGTATTATATATAATTGTAAACAGGAACCATGCAAAGGATTGCTGAAACTGTTGCATGACTGGCTGACTGAAAAGAACTGATGCAAGAACAATGTCACCTAACTTTGTTGTTGTAAGCCATAATAAGCAGTATCAGAATAGTCAAGAACAAATGTACAATAAATGCTTCTAATCATTAGATATCATATACAGTGTGATCCTTTTGTAATTAAAGTTAGAAAATATCGGTATAGAGAGGATTTTTTTTATTGTACAAGACACATTTAGGAGAATAATATGTACGTCACAGCCATCATTCAGCTGAACAATTTCAATATACAAATAAGCATAATTGTTATACTTACTTTGGACAAAATGCCTGTTAGAACTATTATCCTTTAGTATTGCAAAGCTATTCTACTATATTCTGAAATTATCAGAAGTTTTAGATTGTATTCAGTTCCAATAAATTGCAGGTACTTACGCATTTAAAACTGGTGATACTGATAACACTTTGAATAATTTCTGAGTGTTAAACCCAATTTGACCAGTAGCATTCATAGCACTCATACCAGGATCACGTCTGTCATCAGAAGCAGGTGGAGGTTGCCAGTGATCATAGTTTGTTTCAAGAACATACCAACTGAAAAATGTAGGGTAAACATAATCAGGAGTTTTCTTTATGTCTGTAATGTTTTATTGTCACTGTCAGTTGGTACTACTCAAATTCATTGGCAGAAATTTTGAGCAGGAGATTCAGTATTATCAGGCAATTTTCTATTGACAGCAATGGCAGAAAACAAGCTGTAGTAAATAAAGTGAGAGTTTTATGATTGCAAATGGTAGACTGAACAGCTCTGCAAATATTAATACAATCATAAAGAAATAGGATACTGTCACATACATGACAAAGTTATCTTTGATAGGCAAATACACCTTGATACCTAACAACACCAAATATAAAGGAGACACAATTTGGGACATAATCCCCTGACAGTGAAATAATTACAGCAGAGTCAGGTGTCTGCATGTGGCAATTAAGCATTGTAGATATTCTCACAGGGTTTGAAATCTAGTAAAAATGTAATTTAACATCTCCCATGAATGCAAAGCTTGCAAAGATTTCAGATTCTAGAATTCTTTAACTACTACAGATGATGGCTACAGAATTGGGATTTATATTTGAAGTGCAAACTACTAATTACAAAATTATATTGACATTTTCCCTAGTTAGTTTTAAAAGCATGCAGCCGCGCCATGGCACACATACAGGTCCAACTACTTAGCAAAAAATATTATATACTGTTAAAAAGAAGCAATCATTAAATACTTAAGAGCATTTATTACTTGTCAGTACTTATCAAGCGATGACTATTATTCGTCTGCTTACTGGTCAGTTAGAGGTTCCAGAGTCCAGTAGTCAAGTGCACCAAGACGATCTTTGGTTATAACCACACCTTCCCCAGGTTCCATACCACCCACAATGTAATATGCACCAGCAATAGTTGGAGTGCTTCCAAGCCGTTTTACAGCGTCATCATAAGATGTGGCTTCATCAAGAGTCTGAAGTGTATAGAAAGCACTGCCAGCTATAAATATTTATTCAGTTCTAATACAAGTTGAATAAGATTAATATATTTACATTAAGTAATTGATATTTAGTAAGTTATGGAACACATAAAGAGGCATTCTGAATATACATTCTGAATAAATCCATCTGTTAGTGTTCCTGGTGCCTTCTCAACTAACCCCTGAACTTAATCACAGCCAATTGTTGTTATATTCCTTCAAATTTAACAAGATTAACCTATTTCACTAATTACCTGCTGAGTCCAGTGTTACACCTATTATTGTAAACTGCAGTTTCATTGCCCCTAGAATTTCAAAGCACTTTATATATAAATAAAGGGATTATTGTTTTTCTGTATTTTGAGATAATAAAGGAAAATTGAAGCAGGTAATAGCCCAGACATTAGTTGAGAAAGTAGGGAACACTGACAAAGGCATTTCTTTTTAAGTAGGTATAAAATGAAAGGATCCGAAGTACAATTCCTCAATTATGCTACTTTTCATATTATATACAAAAATGAAATCAAACAGTGATTCTCCTGTTTACAATTTTTAAAATGGCCAACAGGAATCCTTTAGTCATTCCGACTGCTCAAAAGCCATGACTACGGACATAAATAGCGGCTGTATGCAAGAGAAATATGGCTGATACTATTACCTTGAGTTGTGACTGCTTAAAGTTTTCATTGTACAAAATGAAGATAATTAATAAATTTATTACTAACAGAAAAATATACTACAATGCCAGATTATTCCTGGTTATTTATTTTTAATGTTAATTTAATACAACCATCAGCATACCTGTCTTAGGAGGAACCCTACCACCGATGCTTCTTTAAGAGCCATTAAAAGATTCATCCACCATGCCCCTCCATCTACAAATACAGGACGGGAGTGAAAGTACAGTAAAACTTCTTTCTTGATGCTAGACGTAATGAGTTATTATGCACATACCTTCTTGGACATTCAGGCTCTTCATATGAATACAGTAGGTCACATGTTCCATTTCACTACAATTATTTTGCATTCCACTTTATCTAGAAGACATACTTTTCATACACATTACTACTAATACTATACAAGTTATATGTGTTCAAAACCATAATTAAATTATTAATAACAACTTCTTTTCAGTCTACACATTTTTTTTACCTCTTTCATTAAAGCTGACTGTAAATGAATGTGGTTTCTGTCCTGTTACAACTCCAACATATCCAACAAATGTGGTTATAGTATAAGCAGTCTGCAACAGATTTTAATATTTAGACTTCTAGGTAGTCCTCCATTATTATATAACAGTTATTACCAAAATCTAGATACATATACACTTAGCAAAATGTATTATAACCAACACAATGTTTGCTCCATTCTTTGTCAGGAGTAAAATACAGAGCATGTTTTTTATTTTCCATTTTTAGTTAAAGTAATGTACAGTTTATCTAAGCCACATAAAAGAGAATGCAATGAATTCTATTGAAAACTATTTTCTATAATTTTCATTACCCCAAAACAAAATCACCGTTTTATTCCTCTGTGCATGAACTATCACCGTCTGATTTTTCAGTAATTCAGTAAAATATGTGAAGTCTCCACCATAATCTAAATTCCTTCCATGCCAGATTTGTCTTTGTTCATCTTGTGCTACAATGCTTGTGCAAAACCTATGAGAAAAAAATATTAAAAATTATAATACTATGCATTATAATTTCTTTCAATTAAAGTTGAAAATCATAAGTCTTGATACTGACTATACTGGGTTGGCAAATTTCTCAGAACAAGTGAGACTGCATTAAAAAAATGTGTTTTTGCAAAAATCTTTATTTGTTTCTTAATGATTTTAAAAAAATCAACTTTTACAACTTACGCTGTTGCTTCATAAACCAAATTTATGCCGACAATATATCCCAAGGAAATATTTGAAGCCTTTGATAAACCTATAATAATAAAAATTTAATTAATATTACTTTGAGAATTCATCAGAAGTCATGATTTGGTTATATGTTGCACAACATTAGCATCATCATAGGTCTCAAACCCAATTGTTTATTGTACATTGCACTTGTCTTGTCTTTCGGTATGCATTTCACAATCATGTGTTATATTGGATATAATGAAAATTGTTCATGTAGATGTGATATATTACCACAACCTTTTAAAATGCAGCTTTGACACGGTGGCAATCTTTGTATTCATCAAAAATGTAACTGGGTACATAGATTACTTTTTGAAATTTAATTTTCTGTTACTAGCTTAATGTGAAATTTGGTTACATTTACATTTAGTCCTAATAATACTAGGCCCAATATCTGACGTATTGGTCCCAACACTTTCCTATAATTCAAAAACTATCGTCTTTCGAATTTAATAAAATCTCACCTGCACGATGAAATTATTGATACAGCAATACTACGATGGTCTTAGTTCGTTATTATCAAGTTAATAAAGTACACATTTATATGTGTTAACAAGTCAGATGGGTAAAAACCAACTAGTGCAAATCAAAGTAGATGCCTGGGAGATGCCATTACGGTCACTTCATATTTATTAATTGACAAGTGCTGTGCCACAAAAAAATATTTATATATTTTTCACTTGAGAATAACAAACTAACACCATCGGAGCATTGCTGTAAGAGAATTTTCCTAGTTGCTGTTAATTTCAAAAGACGATAGTTTTGAATAGTCTGGAAAGTGTTAGGACCAATTAATATGCAAGTATTGAGCCAATTATTAGGACTAATTTACATGAATTTAGTTATAAATCAAAGTATCTATTCTGAATTCCTCGCAATAGTCGGGTTTAATGAATCACCTCTCAGCTCCCCCGCAAATGGGCTTGGCAAGTACTGGTCAATGTCGGCTGCTAACTCTTCCAAAAGTGGAAGTGCAGCTTCAGGGACATAGTGTCTGGAAAACAATACGGGTATATACTAAGTATATTTAATGCGGTTAATTAGAAGGGATACACAAGTTTGATTGACTTCGATGACTGAACTTAAAGCTAAAATTAACATTTGAAATAACCATGGCTGCTTATGGTGCGAAATATTTTACTGCACCAGTACTGGCAGTAAATAGTGTCAATGGGCCAGTCAGTGACAGTGTCCGTTTAAACTTTAATACTACGTCAGTCTACGACTACATACAAGTAACATAGTACATACCCAATAATCTTCTTCAAAGCATCTTGTGTCATGCTACTGTGTTCTTTAACTATTTCTGTCCATCTATCTTCTGGTTTCAAATCTAGATTCAGTATATATTCTTTTGCCTTCACTGGGGTCTTAGAATTTACCAAAGAACCGGAGAGAATCAACGAAAAAGTTGCAGCAACAACTAGGAAACTCCTACAGGCCGCCATTGTTTTAGCCCTGTATGACGTCACTGAAGGAATTCCCTGGCCCGGTTGTAGTAATGGGCAACAGCATTGTCTTCCACCAGATCGTTCCTCCTATCGTCAGTGCTGAAGAACGTCACGATAGCGCTACCTGGTGGGAGACAATGTGGGCAACAGGCCATGTTAAATTAAATAGATATCCTGTTTTTTAAGCAAAGGTAGGGTTGCTCATATTGACTTTTAATTATGAACGTTAAATGACCTCTAAATGACCTATTAACATCATTTTTGAGGTTTGCAGAAAATATTATAATTCATTGCTTCTGGACTTTGACCTCAAAATGATTACCTAGCATGTCGACCTCTAAATACATATAAAGCCGGGATAAACAGTACTTTCTGGAAAAGTATATATCATTTTGAGATTTTGAACTTTTCACCTCTAGGCATGAGGGGGTACTTGGTGGGGGTATGAGGCCCCAGGTAAAAAAACATAATTCACCCAAAGCATCATGATGGTAAAAAAGCTCGCTCCTGGTCCCAGTTCTCTATACGGTACGAATTAATTACTAAGCCTGCTAGCTAGTCCGACATGGAAAATCAAAAAACGGGCGTGTACTCTCGATTTTTTACGCGAAGAAAACACAGGGAGAAGTATATAACCCCGAATTTAAATTACAATATTTAATTAATTGTAGGAATTAATGAAATTGGAGAAAAAATTAAAAAAGGAACATATTTTCCAATCGTTGAATTTATGTGAATCGTTGAGCTGAATGGTGAATATTTAGCTAACATTACGTTCACTTACTCAATTCTGTTATGGTGCATCGATCGTGTGCACATAAATGGAAGTATGCAAATCATCTATCTTGCTGCAAGGTTGTAATAAAATTAAAATAACTAAGCAAAAACCAGTTTATTAATTCTCATGAAGTTTTTGTTAATTGAAGCTATTTCAAAAGAATAATTTAATTCAATACTTTTTTATTTAATAATATACCACCAATTATAACAGATTGTTTCAAAACGTGACCTTGTAATAAGGTCATACATTGTATTCGATCTTTCGATTTGTGACATCACATCGATCTTATTTGGATTTCTAAAAAATATGATGGTGCCTCTTACGTTAAAGTTCTCCGGGTAACTTGAACTACCATACTTTGTGATACACACTAGCTGCTTCTAATTATAAATTACACGAATGTGACATCACAAATCAAAAGACAAAAATACAAAATACGACATTTCAGACAACAAAGACACTTCTTTAAGAAAACTGTGATAACAAATGGCAGTTAAAACACTCAGTGGTCTTTGCATTCAAAATGAATAAAAATGAAATTTTGACGTAATAATGAAAATATGTCATAAAATGAAACGTGATTCTAGCTCCTTCATTCACACAGAGCTGTAATGTAAGCCTGTAAAACATCAGACATCCTCTACTGAGCATAATTTAGAATAAAAATATTGGTAGGTTTCATGAACCTCATCTTTTTTAGAAGTGGTGTTTTCGAATACAAAAACTTTGATAGAAATATATAAAAACTAAATCTTATCTAGAACCAATAATGAACCAATCAGGCACTGCTCTTTGAAACATGTACTTATACTCAGCTAGATGTTTTGTAAACGCTCTGTAAATGGTTCTGTTTATGGATTTTTTCTTCATCATTCATACAGTATAATGTTTTAAAAAACACTTTTACAATAGTAGCTCTCCGCCTCGGTATTGAATCTAATCATGTAAAATCAGGTAAAATATGTGGCATTCCTACTAGAGATTTGGGAAGAGTTCCTAAGCACAACCCATTATTACATCGTTTGAATAGTAGTTATAACAGTAAATATAAACCAGTCTTATACTATAATTATGCCACTCATTGGGAGAAACTGTCATTGCAGATGTCACACTACCAGAAGATATGTGACATCATCACTACCCAGCTTGGAAAACCGAAAATAAATTCACCTCGGATAAATATGCCGATGGAATATAATGGAATTTGGCCAAAGCTTCATAAAACAGTGCTTTTACACTTTACTAGTTTGTAAACAAACGGGCTAATTTTTTTAAGGTTACAAGCTAAAGCATCATTTTTACCTCACTTCAGGCCATTTGCCTCCAGCTCTTTTGTCCCCTGGCCATTAGCCCCTCAAAACATTTGCTCCCTGCCCTTTTCCCTCATGGCAAATTTTTTTTACAGAAAATGTTATTTGTACATGTTTGAATTATAAACATCAAAGACAATGACTTTCACACCTTTAGAAAAAAACAGGAACTTTAACTGGGATTAATTTATATTTTAATTTCTCAAGGTACAACCTTAGAAGAAGGACGCTTAACGGTATTAATTTATGTTTTTAATGCCTATTACCCACCCAAGCTTGGAAATGACCAAGTGACTACATTTGAAACCATTCAAAATGCTCTTCCACAATATTAATGTTATCTAATTCCGTAAACTAAAAAAGTTTTATTGAATACAATGACGGGGATCTAGTCTAGCAGACATACAAAGTTGTGCATAGAAACTCTTCCCAAATCTCTAGTTTAGAGGTTTCCATTCAGTTTCAGACAAGATACTTTAAGTATGGTATTTATTCAGTTTGGATATTTAGTGCTTCTCCAACTTTTCTATAGCATCAGCATCCTCAGCATCTAACTTTTGAATTTTAGTTCCTGAAACAATTACATTTAAATTAAATGACATTTCTTGACAATCTTCATTGAACAACGGACTCATAAATATAATTTTTTATTATTCTAAACTTGAAATATATCATTGTGCAATTTATTAAGGATAACTAGTAGTTTCGCTGTGATTTTAAATAAAAATTCGTGAAAAATCCATATTATACTTTTTCACCCAAAATAAATATTTTCTTAAACTTTTAACATTCAGGCTATGTCAAGTGTTATTTTCGTGCAAACTGCATGAAATTTAGTTAGCTTTTAATCTAAATTCATGCTTACTGCATGTGTAATATTAAGTAAATTATATTTCCATACTTTTGATTTGATTTGAAAATGGTCCATACCAAGCACTATGGATTTTTCACAAAATTTTATTTAGCATTAATTAAAGATTGATTTTTTTAAAATCAGCTCCATGTAGAAGCAATACATCAAAAATTTATTTAGTATTAACTATAAAAGCATTAATTTTTCACTTGTGCATTTTTTTTAGATATTTCCCACTATGACAGAACTATGCATAACACCAATAACTTTGCGAGTCCTTAGGGCTTGTATGTGCTTGGTGGAGCCACCAGTCTCAGTGCCAAATGTTCCCAGCATGTCGCATTTTGTGAATGAACAATGATGTAGTTCTGCGTGTGCTCATGTGATTCATTCACAAAACGCTTCCTTCGCATGCTGAGTCAAAACCAAAACAAATTGGTATGTTTGCTGATCCAAGAAATACCCTTTTTTGTGAGCATATCAACACATAGACAACTATTTACTAATAATTTGTTATTTTGATAAATTTTCACCATTTAAAGCTTTTTCTAAAGTCAGAATAAAAAACAAGTATTGTATAATACTAAAGGATGCTGGGATAGAAAGGGTCTGAGTGTGGCGCCCTCAAGTGCATGCAAATAGTCTATTGACAAAGAATTGTCTAAACTCACCAAAGTGCTTCTCAACTTCCTGCATGACTTGAAAACTTTGGTTGCCATCAATAAAGTTAATTGCAATACCAGTCTTTCCAAACCTTCCTGTTCTTCCGATACGATGAAGATAAGTCTCACAGTCAGCGCGACCTTGCATATCTGTTGGAAGGTCAAAGTTGGCAACTAAGGTCACCTGCTCTATGTCCAAGCCTGTAAATAATATCACATAAAGCCAAATGCAAAAGGAAATTAGAGAGAAAAAAATATCAAAGAAATTGGAAGTAATTAATTTCTTTCCCACGAAAAATCTATTCCAAAGATTACTTAGTGTTAAGGTAACAATTATCACAAAATGGTAATTTTTCTCATATTTAGATGAATTGGACAGCATAAAAGGCAGAAGAGCAACAATATATTGGGTTTTTCTAATTAGACATTTAATTTATCAAAACAGCAAAGCAGCATCAGGTATGTTTTTTTTAGTCACTTTGGTGAATAATTGTTATTTTACTACCTGCTTTGTGCACAGGTGTATGCAGGATTATAATAATGTAAACACTGAATATTAGAATACTATATCAATTAATTTCTTGCAATTACCATGATTAGTTTTAATAATGATAAGCACTATTTTTGATTATCTTTACAATGGTCTGAGCATAAAATTTTTAATAAAAATATTTTAACATACAATAGATATCATTCTAGCTGGTGGAATGTGCAAGATGTTTTTTCACAAGATGGAGTTCACTAGAAAGCCTTTACAAGGTTCAAAACTAGTTTCTGTCCAATCTCCCTTAAAATTTGACACAATTTACCACAATAGATAAATGATGATTTGCTATGATCAGATTGTAAATGTCACCAACAGGTTTTTTAGTAGACTTGTTCAAGTCCCTGTGAACTTAAAACAAGACAACAACGATTCGAAGAATCATCATTGTACGCTGTTTAAATTGGCTATTTGAGCGAAAGGAATGGCATATTATTAATATGAAGCATACA
>JAOXYB010073055.1:3835-23751 GCA_028565635.1 Phoronis ovalis
ATTAGGTGTGAGGATTCTTTCCTTGAATTAGGTGTGAGGATTCTTTCCTTGAATTAGGTGTGAGGATTCTTTCCTTGAATTAGGTGTGAGGATTCTTTCCTTGCAAAGGTTATCTCAACAAATCAACAAGTTTGTCAATGTCAACTTTTATCATATTATAACTATTAGTGAGGAATTTTGCAATGTTATGTCTTAATTTATATTATGTAATTCTGAATAAATGGATTATTAAATCCAATATTCTTGCATTATCACTCCCCTATTTAGATCGGTGTCACCTACAAGGAGATGAAGAATTTGCTTACCTAACAAAAACTTTATTTGCCCACATACAGGACCCAGAAATTTAGCAGTTGTGTGGGGGCCCTGCTAATTTTCAGAGTTATTTTACTAATTAACAAATTTCTTATGCCAAGGTCAAGAATTTATATTCTTCATGAAACAATAAAAATCAATGACCAATACATGAAATACATTGAGAAATTCAGGACTACATCTGACGTACGAACATTGAGCATTTCAAATGCCAGTAGTATGCAGACTAATAACGGTAGTCATGCACAAACAACCTCAGGTGGCATGGTATCGAAATAATTATATGTGATCAATTCGTCTGCATGCATTGTATCCAATCACCAGGTAGAAGTATATAATGAAGCCCCGGGGGGTACTCAAGGTATTTTTTGGTGGAGGTGTGCAGCCCAGTTGAAAATTTTGGATGTGGTTTGTTTACTTCTTACTGTATTTTTTTGGTTTGCTACCATAAAGAAATTTTAAAATTTGGATTGCTACCCACTGCTTACAGCAAATAATTTGGATTAATTTTAGGTTTGCATCCATAAAACGATTTTTGGAATTTGGTTTGTATCAGCCAGTTAGCGTAAAAATGGATTGCTACTCAAATATTTTAAAATTTTGGATTGCTACCCTTATATTTCACAAAATTTGGATTGCTACCCTTATATTTAAAAAAATTTGGATTGCGTTTGCTACCGTAAGCTAAATTGTTGGATTGGGTTCCGTAGTCAAAAAACCACGAGTACTCCCCAGGTAAAGAAGACTACCTGATATAAAATACATGCAAAAATATTCTTAGCAACCTGAGCCTTAAAATTTTCACTGTCTGATATAAAGGCAGCTTGTGATTCATTTTATGAACCCATTTTTTGCAGCATGTTCAAGTTGTTGTTATAGTAAGGAAAATACGCCCATTAAACATTTTTTTAAAATAAAAATAAAAAAACGACCAACCGACTTAGTTTTTGAAGTCTTTCGTCTGTTAAACAACTTTTATTTTTGGTGTGACCTAATAGACAGTTTATAAATTACTGGAAATGCAGTCACAAAGCTAGCCTTCTGTAAAATGAGTAGTTTAAGAAATTCAATGGGAATTATGTTAAAGTACGTTTTTTATTGTATGTATAGCAAAATATACATATTTATAGTTAGTATATCAATACTGGTTAAAGAGCAACTGTACTATTGTATTGCTTGTGTCATTATTGTTAAAGTAATATATTTCTAATTCCAGAGGCTGATGTTTCAGTCTTCAATTACACTATAGAGCAAGATTGTACAGTCAGTTCAACTGTGACTGTTTGGCTTTAAAAACATCAATGAGGCAGTTAATTATTATTGAAATGTAGAATTTACTGCTTAGTAGCAATGAGAACATATAAAACGATGTTTTATTCAAATGTTTGTGACTTCCTTTACTAAACAAGCTATTACTTTTCACACTACTTTTGGTGTGAGTGTAGAGGCAATTCTAAGTGGCAACACCTCGTATGGGGATGAAAGTATTATTTTCATCTATTTCTAAGTCAGGATTGAAAAAGTTGCTGAGATATTAATATCGGTTAATAGACCACACTTTTAACCTTTTAAGAGAGTGTATATAGTTAGGTTGCACAGCAGGTGCAATCTATTGAGATTGTATCTTTTTTTCTTTTTATTTCTTCCTATTTTCAAACATCTATATTTTAGAAACGCTTTGAGCTACAGGTACCAAACTTGAGGTGTGGACTTAGTAGGGAGGGGGACATACAAAAATTAGGTCAGGGGTCAATTTGAGGTCAGTAGGTCAAATTTCAAAAATGTCTTAAAACCTTCAAAAATGATGGTATATGGTCACCTAAAGGTAAACATAATGATTTTTGAGGTCTTTTGTTGGTCAAAAGGTCAGATTTTTTATTTTTAGCATGTTTTTGGCTAATTGTAATAAGGAAAAGTGTCTACATCAAGACAGAGTGGTGCTACAGTCATGTAATTTGACATATGACATCACTGGGGTAAGATAGCTGACATTAAAGGTCAAAAGATCATTCAGGAATCAAAAGGTCAAAATCTTAAAATTGCATTTAACTTACGAAAATGATGGTTTTATGTCATTTACAGGTAATTTAGGGGTCATATGGTCATTTTGAGGTCAACAGGTCAAAAAAATTAATTTCCAGATTTTGATGAAAAGTTCAAAAATGAAGTTAAAAGGCCATTTAGTGTTATCTTAGACTCTGAGGTCCAAAAATTAATTCAGAGGTCAAACAATCAAAATCTCAAAATTTCATGAAACTTTCAACAAGAGGTAAAGGTCACCCAGAGGTTCTTTGGACATCCATGGGTCCAGGATAATTCTAATAGGTCTGGATATCCACCTATTTCGGCGTGTACAACCTGGCCTTTGCTAAAAGGCGCTTCTAGTTTGGAACTAAATTTAAATTGAAATGTGTGCATACAATCTCTATCACAAAGTAAAAATAAACAACAAATTAGCTCATTTTTGTAAAGCGTGTACTGATACTACTTACCTCAGCAAGTTTGGAGTTCATAGTTGGAACAAGTTTGTTGGCACCTGAAATGCCTCGTGTAGCATTAATGCGGTACCAAAGTCGACCGTGTGATTTTTTCTCTTCCACTTTTGTCGCAGCCAATCGTGCAGCATCTTCTTCAGAGAGTTCTGGGTGTTTGCCAAGTTCCTAAAACATTTCAAATATTACTACCAAATTTCATGGAATATTATTTATAATACTGGCATATATTTATGGAGGGAACAGGGCTTCAGAAGGAGAGGCATGATGTCTTATTTATAAATAAACCTTATTTATAATAATAAAAATTATTTCGCATGCCCCTTTAGGGAAAATATGCATAGGCCATATTGCACAATAATTGTATTATTTCCTGGAACCCCTGCCTGCAACAGCCAATTAAATTTGTATATATCAAATGAAGCTCTGATGGTTTATATCAACCATAGGTGTGTGTATATAAATATATAGTCAGGAGGAGATTTAAACAAAAAGTTATCTAAAACTGATATTTGAATTATATGTTTTAAATGTCAGCTAAATATCAATTGATAGTGAAGTCTGGTTACACATAATAATGCAAGTTATTTTCCATAATAATATTAATAACCCTTAGAAATGTGCAATTCAAAACAAAAATGTAATTATTATAGTTATGCACAATACTAAGGTTGCTTATATTCTATAATGAAGTGCCACAGAAGTCACCTTTTTAAAAATTTCGTATTTAAATTTAGATTACTATTGATCCATATGATTCTTGGAATGATCCACTTAGTTTGTATAGTAAACCGCTGCTTAGCACAAAGGCTCACTGAACTTACTCTAAGGAATGATGCCATGCCTTGCTTGTCAATGTGACCACCTTCAGTAACAATAGGTCTCTCATCATCACCTGTAATGAAGCATAATTTATCTTATTTCAGATAAAAAAAACTTAAAAAAAATTTCAAGCACAATTCGATAGTACAACATTCTTTGGATATAAATGTTTTCAGCAGTATTTCATTCATAACATACTAGTAGGTATTCTGAAATACAATACCATGCATACAGAAAGAAAACCAATGAAAAGGACCAGTTTCCAATCCGAAACGCAACTTTAAATATGCAAGCATCTGCTTTTAAAAATGTTTGCAGAATAAACTGAATAAAACTAGATAGCATTTTACCAGACATGGATTGCTGCCAGTATTAGCAGCAAAGTGAGATGGATTATCGTTAGAAGAATCACAATAGGACCTCCCATTAAAAATGCCCACCAACCACTTTTTAAAAATTATACACTATACAACTTGCTAAAAACAGCATACACAACTAACAGTATTGTTAATTGAAGCAGCGATTCTATCTAACAACAGCTTTAAAACTTCTATTCCAGACCTAAAACATTTCTACTGAAAAGAGTTGTGTGCAGAATATAGATATTGATAAAATGATAGTGGCAGACTATGACAGTGCAAGTGAGACAGATAATAAGATTTACATCAAATAAAATATATAACAGTAGTAGTTGAGTGGTCCACGGGGAAAAAGACATTGTGAACAGAATACAATACTGGTGTCACTCCATAACAAGATACTAACTGTTAATATTTTTCAAATATGCTTGAGATGCTGAAATAAGACAAAATGTTATGGTTAATAAAAAATGTTTTTATGCCAATGGATAAATTATAAAATTAAAGTAATACTTTGAGAAGCAGAGAGCTTTAACTTAAAACATACATGTTTCACTAATTTCTATAATAATGTAAAAATTCATAAAAGAATGAACATTTATGAAAATGACAATCAAGTTTATTTTCTGCCACATGCAGTATCATTCTGTCAATAGATTGCAGCAGACACTGACTCCTAACAGGTAGATAAGAATACTGTAAAAGCTGTACAGTCAAAAACTCTACATAAAAAAATATTTAAAACAATTACTAAAAATGCAATGCTAAATGTTAGTATTCAATAAAAATGCCTGCATCAATGTGGTATTGACAGGTAATCATTGTATGAAATATAATAATCTCTGGTCATTCTAGAGATTGTTCCAGTAGCAGACTTATGTGGCAAAGGTGATGGAAGTTCGCTAAACAATCTAAGTTGTGAAACTACCAACCAAACATGGCAGGCTATATGTTGTTAGGATAGTGTAGGCACCTTGGGAATTCAATCATTAAACTAATTGTGCTCTGGACAGTGTATTGGTCATTCTGTCTTTCATTGATTAGTGCATTCAATCCTTGTAAAAACAACAAATAAATAAATAAAGTAACAATAACAAACAATAACTATCATGAACAATATATCACACAATAGCTAGTCTGCAAGGATCTGCTCAATTGATTCGTATACTTACACCCTGCAAAAGAAAAAGCCAGAATGCTTATAATATAGATTAAACTATTGAATATAGTATAACAGAGGAGTTGCTCCAATATAAATCAACTTGCACATTTACTTGAAATTAATTAGTCAGTAAACAGTATCATATATTTTCGGCATATTTTTTCCTTACATAAAACCATAGTTTACAATTAATAAGTTCTTATAATACAACAGCTATTTAAAATAAATTATGTTTGAATAATCACAAGACAGATTTTATAGAATTTATGTTTTACAGTAATTTTCTTATTTCACATTTTCAGAAACGTTCTTAGACACAATTTTTTTAATCTTAGGAGATTACTTTCTATGAAGGAAATTACACTTTCACAGATACGCCACTGATAATTGTTAGCAAATTAACATCGGAAGAAAGCTAATGACTAGAATCTTGAATAAATATGAAAAAATTGATAGTTTAATACATATAATAGTATGTAAAATTTCATAGCAATTAGTTTAAACAAATCAATTCTTAATTGCATTTATATTATGAGTTTAGTCAGCATAACCATTTAGCACAATATACAGACTTGTAGATAATAAAATTAATACCAGTTAATGTTTTCTGTAATAAGAATGCCAAGTAGCATAAATAGTGTTAACTATATTAATCAATCAACAAATGACTTTCATTGGAATTTACAAACTGAGCTAAAAATTTCTTGTAGTTATACCCACATTTTTGAAAAAAAGCAAAACATTTCTTAAAAATCTCTAAAGCCATTGGAGATATACAGTAACTGATTTTGATCTTTTATCTAAGAATGGTTATTTCATCTCCTTCATGCCAGTATTGAGTATCTGTTAATGAAATGTAGAAGATACAAATAAGAAAATTAACTATGCATTAGAAGGTTCTGACATCTCCAAATTTATAACAACAATGATGGCTATTCTCTACTGGAGGTAGGAAAATGATTGTTCTGATGAAGATTTGATGGACCTGAATTCAAAACTTATTTTATGCTCCAGTTTACTAAATAAATTGTATTTGAACTTTCTTAGAACTGAAAGAATGTTTGTGAACCTTCTGAACAAACAAAGTTCTGAATTAAAAATGAATCAGAAACTGAGAAACTGCCAAGAATTTTTCTTTTTATAGATTACATTGCTAGAAGTGTTTCATGCTTTTAATATTTCTGATTGCATAAAACATGAGATCAATAGAAACATGATTATTTATGATTTGGAGAACTTGGCTATTAAAATCATTTAAACTAAAACCAGCAACTTGCATTGTTAGAAAAATGAGTCATTCATTCTCAACAGCTTACAAGCAACTTGTCCACATGAGTAGGAGTACCATTATTTTCACTTTATTGAATGTTTGTTTCAGTTTCATGGTTTTGATTTTAATCACTCAAGCCAACCAGTCCTTAACTAAAGCCAACTATTTGACAAAGTACATGCCAATGGCCGCTATTTCAAACAAATTATATTGTTTTAAAAATGTTACAAATATAATTTTAATTTATTTTCGAAGTATGAAGCTTCAATAATTACACAAAACATAATTTTCATACTGTAATTCTATTTCTACAATCTTATATTGGAAATTGACGCAAAACAGTCGATTATTTTGTTATTTCATTTTCATTTCCTGATGACATCCATTTGTCTTTTTATTTTATTATCTGAATTTCGATTAAAACCTAAATAATGCATATTAAAGCCTTGTTCGTATGGACATTCGCGATCAAAATATTAGCCAGAAAAAAATCTTGCAGAACTTTAATCGTGATTATGACTGTTTGCATTATAACATTCGACCGCAATTGAATGGTCTTCTCAGGCCAGCAGATTGTCCTATATGATGATGTGCAGGCCAGCAGATTGTCCTATATGATGTATGCGCATGCGCAATATTTTGTTTGCAAGATCAATTCCATATGCAACATGGACAACTTGTCATCGCACTTATGCGTTTCGTTCGATATTTTTTTTGTAAACATCCTTGCATTGAGTGGATTGTCGACCATTGTATACTTGCATCACCCAAATAGTGATCAGTGCTTTGGTACCATTAAAAAATTGCTTGTTTGCAGTTGCCGACCCACCCCTAGAGAAGTGGATCGGTACGTAGGAGAATTTTTTTTTTCAGTTGATAAGAATTTTAAACATAATGGACCAATTAACATTAAAGACAAAGGAAAAGTCAGACTGTCAGAATATATGAATACATAAAGTATATGTTTATTTAGCGTAAGCTAAACAGAATACAAAACAAAGACAACTGCTTTTTTTTTGGCAACGGTTCTGGACCGACAGAACCCACCATGATGGATCTTTATATTAAATCTCACAGCTTCTGGTCAGGCGATTATTTGTTCTTGTGCGAACAAGGCTTTAAACTATTTTTTTGAATTTTTTTGTTTACTTGAACTATCTTCATGATCCTCAAAACTTATATGACCGACATTATCATGTACTTGTGCAGGTGTTGTTTAACGAGTGTTTTGTTACCAAGCAACTACTAAAAAACAGTCTTTACTTTTTCATGATCTTTTTCTCCAATCAGTTTTGAGTAATACCAGGGCCTTTGCTGTATTATTCAGCACATTAATTACCAGTGGCAAAAAGTCTTTGTAACCTTTTATTACTAACAATAAAAGGACAACAAACACACTTTTACACCCTGTCCTGTTTTTAAAATTTCAAAAATTCAAAATATTTATTTGTATATAAACTAATAGTTTTCCTGAACTATAGAGGTGTCAGTACACCTAATGATGGTAACAACATATAAGATCTAATCTGGGACTTTTTAGTCACTAATTGTACACATATTACTGTATTCGAAGTAGATTATTACATGTATTGAAGTGAAGTTGTTATCTGGTTACAAGGGGGACTTCAAGGGTTCTGAAACAGATAATCAGTCTCTTATTACTTTGTTGCTATTTACTTAATAGATATTCTGAGTTTATGGCCTTACTGCATGTAGCATTATTGGATCATAACTGCACTAGGGCCAAAAAATCTTCTAAACTTTACTCAAGCTGATTCAGACTAAAATATAACAAACTCAATCATGGAACATTGGACCAATGTGGATATATATATAGACTGGACTCAGTATGAATAATGAAGTTTGTATTATTGAATATTTTTTTTACTCAAATTGCCCAAAATGATTATATTTTTACTCAAATTGTCTAAAGTGATGATAAACTATACTTTTTCAACTGTGTAACTTATATTTAGTCATATTTAAATTTTGATAGTTTGATACCAAAACCCAAATTTTATATATTTTTATTTTCAGTACTAATAATGATCAATTTATTGATAGTACTGTTATAAATGACGAAATATGAGTAAAATTATTAAAATTGTCAACTATCAATATATTAAATCCTTATATAATTAGTCTTTCCTCAGCCTGGGGACAGGCTAATATATATATTGCCTAAGTCAGCTTGCTCAAATATTTTAACATAAATCATTAGTTTGAAAAAAATCTTTATACAAAGCAAAATATAATTTTCAGTGTGTTTGTGTTTCAAAAGTAAAATTCGATAAGTCTATGATTGCCCTGTTTTATATATGACCAGTATTTAATAAAAACATAATCACAAACTTAAACATTGTAAGCAATGATTTAATTTCAACCATAATTGACAGTTTAGTTTATGCTCAAGTAATGTTAAAGCTATGCTCTTTCTTGGTTTTAGTACTTCTATGTAGTGTTCACATTTTTATTTCTATTCCATGGTTCTTCTTACAGCTGTTTTAATAAGCTTAGAATTGCCTACCATACAACAATAGGAAACTTTTTGATATCTCTATGATTGGCACTTTTCCTGTACTAGTCTGTATTAAAAAATATTTATTAATGGCTTCTGCATCAGATTATCTACTGAAATAACATTTAATCAACATGTGTCAGAGTCAACATATGTATGTTTTGGCTGTTCCAAAACATTGAAGATTGTCTGTATATTTGATAGCACATTTACTACTGTTATGTAGTGTATGGTCAGTGTATACCAGATATATATAGCTTGTAGGTAGTTGTCAATCTTTGATTGTTTATTATGCATGTCTGTGTGATTATGTCCTCTTATGTGGATAGATTTACTTTTGCACCATATTACCATATACTAATTATCTTATTATTTAAACATCAACTGCTATGCTTGATAAAAGATATATCTTTAAGCATATACATATGTCAAATTGGACACAAAACATGTTTCTTTCTTAATTCATACTACATCCCTGTATTGAAAATTATGATGTTTTTTGACAAAAAACAAACATTTACAAGTGTGCAAGATTTGTAGTTTTGCATAAGTTATTAATAATGAATATGGATATATAAATAAATATAGTTCTATGCTCACTTGATTACCAATAACAGCTCTCAACTTGGGTGTTAACAAAATGGTGCAACCAAGCATGACTTTATTGACTGTGAGAAGTCAATACAAAATATTCTAACAAGTATGTATTAAAGAGTGTTATACATAATTCATAAATATAAATCCCAGAAGAAAAGTTTATAGCTGCACTGTATATGACTGTATAATGGAGCTCCCTGGTAGAGCTCAGCTGTTTCTGTAGTTTTAATTATTCTAAAACAGTATAGAGTTGTACATTTTTATCAATTTCTGTGCAACTATATATTTTACACATATCAAATGAGACTGACTCTACTTGATATTTTTCTAAAAATGGTTAAGTCCAAGTTGGTGATTTTGATTCTTTCTTGAATTTTGAAGCCCAAAAAGAGACAAAAGTTTATCTGAAATAAATATGAACCGAGACATTTACGACTAACTGCCAATCAAATGGTAATTCTAAAAAGCATATATTAAAGTGCACATAGATTAATAGTCATAAGATGAAAAAAATATGTATTTTCACTAGAAAGTAATATCATCATGTAGAATTTCTCTGATTCATTGCATGCATGCTTGCAAGTTTAATAAATACTCCCAAAACAATGCATAGGTCTATTTCACATTTATTACATATTTAGTGTCATTAAGAAGTTCAAAGCAAGATTAAAAAATGTATTGTTGCTAATGTCTCATATAAATTTGTGATAAAGTTATTGGGTTAGCTTAATTGTTTAACCCATACCAGGATTATAACACTAACTGGGTTTATACTCATTCATGACTCAAATTGATAACCTATATATATTAGATTTTACAAAATGACAAAAAATATTAAGTCATGCCTATTTATTTAGGTTTTTTTCAGTCTCTAGATTTTAAATTTCAAACATATATTTTTAAAAATTGTGAAATTTATTATAAGTGGAAATTACTCTATCAAAATTCTACATATTTAAAATTATCAATTTTTACCACATTTGTGGCGAATGTCTGGAACTGGAAAACAGTTGGAAAATGGGTATAACACAAATAAAAAGTTTTAAAATAAACTGAACTGATCCACTTGTTGTACAGCCAAAAATTATTATAGAGATTTATATGAGATTGTTGGCACATTACTTCATTGATTAACAATATGATTAATTCATATGCATATAATGTTCAGAATCTAATAAAAAAAAACACCGCCCAAGTACTTGCCAGTCAAAGGACTGCAGAAGAAATACTAGCACACATATTATCATGATGTAGATCAACCAGAAAATGATCACATTTCACTCCTATCTTTAGAGAACTGGTTACAATTACCAAAAGATTTGGTACAAGGTAAAGTTTAAGCAAAGAAGCAAAACTCATTTAAGTGAGTCAAGTGGCACAGCAGTGACATCCCCAATTGTTTTTTGAGAATGCCTGTTGTGATATTGTTTAACAAAGATACCTCAAATGACACAAGAGTTACACATTATACAAAAGTATACTTACTAAAACCAATTTCCACCGTGGAGTCTTCTACAGAAGGTTTTTTGGAGCAATAGTCTTTATCAGCAATGTAAGCTATGATGACCAATATCGGAAAAAAGAGAAGTGTCACTATGGCTTCCCACAAAGAAACGTAACCCGGCGTGCTCCAAATCAAAATGACAACCAACCAAATGTATGCAAACAGAGAAAATGTCGTTGTAGTAGCAAATACTTTGATATACTTGATGTGTCGAACTTCACCCTCAGGGATTGCAACAATACAAACGGCGGTAATCACCAGCAAGTTGAAGGCAGCAGAACCCACAATGGTACTAGGTCCTAACTTTCCTGCTTCAAATTTATTTGCTATAATTTCTATAGACGACAGAAAAATTTCTGGAGCACTAGAACCCAATGCCATAAGAGTTAAGTTTGCCACTGTGTCGTTCCATACTTTAACTTCTATTTCTTCGTAGCCACTTTTCATATCAGGGTTTGCCACTTTCACTATACGTGTTTTGCTAATAATTTTTTCAATAGAGCACATAAAAGTGTCTGCAATGATGGCAACAGCTAAAAAGCACCAACAAAGTCCAAGACAATAGATAACGGCTCGTCCCCATATCGGCCATGTGTATTCATTCACCAGAGGTAAGAACAAGCCCTTATTACAGGTATAATTGTTGACATTGCAGAAGTCTGTATTGTTATTCATTATGACTGTGTGTTATTTTTTACTTCACCTGGAAAAGAAAACATACTTAGTACGTAATGTAAGTAAAAATATTGTAAATTTAGTGATAAGTTTAAGGAGCCTTTTGTCAGCATTTTCTTTAGATCATAAATAGAAAATCAATTCAGACACTGAATAACACACATAGTTCTGGTATAATTTCACAAGGGTTGTTACTGGTAATGAAGGGGATATATATGTTATAGTACAGTCAATATTTTAACTCTCCATTGCTTTAGTAATGGAACATTTCCATTTTGCAAATAATTAAGACTACAAAATTAAAAATTATTAACAGACATGCATCAATTACTGTCTTAGCACTGTACTAACAAATCTATCCTCTACAAAATTACTCTACAATGCAGTGATCATCTACAAATTGATCAAAAACATAAGTCCATATATCTCAGAGTTGAATATACATACTTATATAGTTTGTAACATGATGACTACTTTTGTGAAATTAATCCTATTTTGCAATCCCTCTTTATATGGTGAGTAAATCTGAAATGTTAAATACTTGCTGGTATCCAAATCAAAGCACACAATTTAAATTAGGGTTCCCAATTTGAGGTATGCTTGGCATAATATTATATAACAAGTAACAAACATGATATAAAAAAATAACCTTAATATATGTGACAGTTCACAATTTGAAATAACTAGCTGTATGAAATAACTGTTGATACATTCTTCTTATCTTGCATACATTTACACCACATTATTAACTGGTGTAATTTATCAATATTTATATTCTTGCTATAATCATGAAGTTGCTGGCTTGTCTCCACACAAAAATTTTGGAATTCTTTTCTTTATTAACCAACATGTGTTTTGTAACTTTACCTTTCTGTTAGTTCCCAAAAACAGATGGCTTTGTGCTTGGTTGAATTTAATTGGTAAGAGGTCAAAAATGAGAAACAAAATTCCAGTACATTAAAGCTATCATCTGTGTTGGATAACTCACACTACACATACAACCTTAATCAGCATCTGTTGTGGTTTTATTTTCTAATGCCATACCAATAACAGAGTTATATTAATGTTGGGTGTACATAGGTGACAGTTTACCTAGAAAAATGTATCAATTTGTCGGAAGTTGGGAGTTTCTTAATCTTCCTAAATTCAAATTACAATATTTTTCTTGTTAACACCCACACTATCCTTATCTCTATAAAACACCCAGGTCAACCTGTTAACACTGACAAAAGGATCAAAAGCTGTATTTTGTCTGAGGAACAGTCAATTGTCCCTAAAATTAAAAATTGCTGCTAGTATGGGAAAGGTAGTATCATATATGTGACTGTCTGTATACAATATTCCTGTTTACTCATTTATAAAACACCATAAATCAGGCCACATATCAGATCTACACAATTTACAAAAAGTATAAACATTTCTGTGATTGCCACACCCACTTAACCCATGCACTCATGACTCAATTTTGTCCTATACAGAAGAGATGTATCTTTAAAACAAAATAAATACAAGCCTCAAAAACTGTAATGCAGTGTGCTCACAACTTGTGAGAAACACACTATCAATAATAGAATAATAAATTGGGATCATAATCATACATTTACCTGATATTCAGCAGCCAATCTATTAGATGATAGGTGAAACTACCTGTATACTAGTTACTCTATATTTATCTGCAAGACGAAAAACTAATTTTCAAGGCAAACATGTTATTAGGATTTTTTTTTGTCAAAAGAATAAATTAATTCGGCACAACAGAAAATGACATATACAAAAGGTCTAATGGTATGTATTTTTGCAGCATAGACACTATATGAACACTATTTGAGTATTTTTTAAAATATTTATTACCACTGACACTGTGAATTGCCTCTGTTGTTTTGCCAGTAACTATTCACATTGTATAATAACATAAGAAGCAGTTAGCAATTAACAATCCATATAAATCCATATACAGAACTATGATGTAACACAGCCACTTATAATGTTGCTGATTGTGTTTATAGATCTGCATGAGTTGAAAGGAAAATAATCCTATAACAGCCACAATAATAATAATAATATAAAATAAGTGTCAGAACATTTAATATCTTGAGCACCATGAAACAAAATTAAATCCATCCTTAAATTGTCACTTTGTAGCATTCTGATGACAAGTGTATATAGGAAGAATTATTTACGAACCTATATTTTTACATTTTCTTGTCTGACAAAATCTTTATACATATGTACTCCTAAATTGTCACACAAAATAAAGCTGCTTGAAAGTTCTATTTTCATTTCTACAAATAAAATTTTTTATCATGTTTTGTAACTATGAGAAAAAAAATCAATAATTTGAAATCTATACCTCATTCAAATTCTTGCATTTTGTGTGTATACATCCAGTGCAGTCATTAAAAATAAAATCAGAAGTTCCTCCAATTAACAACAACACCTCAGTACAGTAGCTGACAGAATTTCAGTATATAAGTCTTATTAACGTCTGGCCAACAAGGAAGGCTTCCTTAACTACTGACTAGTATCATCACTAGGTGGCCCCTTAATAATTTGAAATAATACAAAGAATTTTATCTAACAATTAATATTTTTATCAGTAATGGTATTTGAAATAATTCTAAAAGAAAAAAAAGCACTGGATATAGTAGACAGCAGGAAACACTGGCATTTTAGTTAGTTTTCACATATATTAATTTATATAATATCTAGAGCTACATATAAAAGATATCAACTTTTTTGGGTTATAAACATACAAAATACACTGTTTACAGAAGATAATAAAATATAAATGGTCTCAAACAATATGGCAAAACCTGAACCCCCAAAACGTAATGTGATATATGTTATCTAACCAGTTTTGGGTGGAGTGGGTTAATTATCTGCATAAAGCCAACTTCCAGTGCCCAACATATAATCTTATTTTAAGTATTTTTGTGACGTCTTTTCAAAATTACAGAATGAGTCAACCTGGGGTGTCAATAGATAATAGTACTTTTTTATTATGTACATATTGACTATTGTCATAGAAGTTGTACAATAAAGATAACCCACATAACCAAAAGGTCAAATATAAAGATACCATCAATGTACCACGACAGCATCAATGAATGTTTAATATTCTAAGCATGCATATGTGGGAGGCAACTCAGCTTGGTTGGGACATTACCCCATTCCTGAACTTTAAGAGAACATTTATTTTTAATAGCAATAACAATAAATTTAAACAAAAATCAAATTATACAGGCTAATAATTTCAGATGAAACTCACGTATAAAACTAACAGGGTATCCGGCACGGTAACTACTGTACAATGTAGTGCAAATACATCGGATAAAATCCGAGTATAATATATTGTCCAATACTTATGTAATAATAGGTATTTTATAAACTTAATAGTCCAGATGTAGCTAAAAGAAATGTCTCAATTCGATTTTAACGACATGATAAGAAAGTTCAAAATGTTTTCTATTTATATTTCAAGTCAAAACAATGCGGGCAGGAGCTGAACAATTTTACAGAAAGTTGTGTACAGTTAACTTTGTTTGAAATTATAAAAACAGGAAATAAGCAAAAAGTACAAATTAGAATCTTGAGGTAAAGTTGGGTCACGTTTCAATTGTAAAGAAAACAAAGCAGACAGTATCATTTGTAGACTATAATATCGACATTGTAAAAATAATACATTAGGCCTAACAGACAAGTTCTCAACATTATAATTATAAAGACTCCATAAATCTGCCAAACTATGCTTACCTGTTAAATTGATACCATTAATGTTGTTTTCTGAATAATATACCGCCCTAAGATACAATCACCATATAATCATATTTTAAAGTCCGATATGAACGGGTAGTTCGTGCGAGTTAATCTATTATTTGTCGAACCAAAACACACGTTGTTGCTACCTTCACAATTCACATCAATAAACAGCCTCGTTTTGAACACTGCTTAGAGCTTTTGTTTAGCGCCAAATTTTAAATTTCAAGAGGTATAAAGGTAACTCTTAACTAATGTAGAGAACATTGATTCTTGCTATGCGAATAGTGTATATGATAAAAACTGAAACTGTTTTTTACAGCACAGCTTTTTTTCGAAGTTCAACTTCAAACTCAACAGTCCAATTTATAGTTGCTTGCAGTGCCATCTAACGAGATGTGCCAAATGCAAAAGCCCTATAAAATTCTGCAAAATTTCATTTTCGATTACTGCTAAAAAATGTGTTCTCTAACAAATGCAAACATTTTACTGAATTTAGTAGTAATATAAAAATATCAAATCATTCATACATAAATAAGTAACCCAGCATAAAGTGTTGTTATTACAACAATGGTGTCAAAACTGGTCTTCCAGCGTAATAGGAAACAGCTAAAACGTCATTTCTTTCAAAATGCATTCTTGTATTTATCAAAGAGCCCGTCTGTTTTGAGAAATCACATCATGTAATAAGACAATAAAGATGAACCATCATGATCTAATATAAAAGTACATTTAATTGAAGGAATACGTTTCACCTCCAAAATATTTCCCGAGTTTATTCATACGTTTGGATAGACATGTTTTTGCATCGAAGCTAGAGAAAAAATAGCCGCCCACAAGTCTTGTCACACATTTCCACGAGTACATGTTACCTACCAGTGAGATTTTTAACTTGTTGACTGTAGTTAAACTATGGAAATAAGATCTGCCAAGAATAAAACTGGTTTTTATTTCTAGATTTTATTTTGATGATATAAATGTACATAGAATTTCAAAATGCACCATGCTAGTTTTCAACGATTTTCATGTTTTGTACATTTAATCTTCTTCGTCTTCATCTTCAGCAGTTCCACCCTGTCCCTTCTTAGCATTCTTCCTCTTAACACGACCTGAAACAGGTAGTTAATATTAGTCAATGTATAAAACAGCGTTATCTGCAACCAGTGCTTGATTTCAACCAAAATGTTAAACAAATTTACAGCTAATTTTTCTTTGTAGTAGTTTTTTGAATTATTGGAATAGCAATTCTTGAGTTCTGTTCACTCTGAATAGACCTAAAAACAGAATTTTATCTTCCCAGAAACTATATAATACTAATACTAATAGCAATCAGATATAATGTTATTATTATACTGCCACTTGATAAATACATTTTCCTGAAAATAAGTGACAAAATGCTGAATACTTACCAGGGCGACCACCACCATACGGAGATTTGAGAGAGAAGTCGATATGCTTTTGTGAATCTAGACGAACAACGTACGATGGGATATTAACAACCTGCTTTCTTACACTGAAAAATAAGCATGTCAATATCAACATTTCAGTTTGTCAGTACTTTACAATGAACAAGTTGCAGAATAGTTGATGCTAAAAAGTGAATTAGACTAACAGTTGTTAATACCACAATCTAAGACATACTTGGAATATACTGGAATAAGTTTACTGCAACACATCTATATACCTGCATAATGTTAGACAGAGAAGACAGAATAGATATCGTAACCTATGTGGCTTACATGACTGAAAACTTCTCAGGAAACTGACATAAGGATCTGCATGCAGACCTTCATTGGCCAGTTTGAAACTATTTATTTGAATGGGTCCTTGGCTCAGAATCTTCATAATATATTCGACTGGTATGCGGCATTTCTATACGTACGCTTCGACACAGGGCATAGAACTTAAGTTCAAGTGGCCCTTCTGAACCTAGACATCTGACAAACTTGGACACTTCAAGGGAATACTTAGTGACCAATCAGAATACACTGAACTGTCACTGGACTACCTCATCAGCTGATGTCTTACAGGGCGTAGAACAAATGTTCAAGTGGCCCAAGTGAATTTACACACTTATCTAAATCAAACAAACAAGAATTTTGATATTTTACCACTACAATAATCAATACGTTACGTTTAAAGATTCTACAGCCGTACATATTTCGTTCATAACAAAAATGTGATATAAAAAAAACATATTGGCTTGATAACTTCCAAAATCCCTTACACAAAATAACATGATGCACAATTTTTATTAAAATATGTTTAAAAAAGAATATTTCTATATATAGCACATAACAAGGCCTTTCTGTAACACAAAAATTGAAAACTAACCGAATGTGCCTCTGACGAATGAGAACACGTGCATGATGAATACTCTTAGCAAGTCCAAGTTTGAACACTTGAGTCTGCAGACGACGTTCCAAGAAATTCTCAAGGGTAAGACCCAAAACGTAATCAAGCTTCATCTTAGATTCATCCAGCACACCAATTCGAACAAGACGACGGAGCAAAGCATTACCTGAAATGAGACAAATAGTTAGTAAAAAACAGTTGTTAGTATTTTACTGCTCCTGGATGAGGTCAGAGTCAGAAATAAATGTATTTCTTTTGAAGAAAAAATAGGTTTATATTAAATATACATTATATCGTATTTTACAGAAAATAGCCTAAAAGTTGAAAATACATAAGCTGCTAATTTTGAAATGTTCCTTAAAATTTCTTGTCTCATCCCTTTTTTTTTCGGTTCTTGCAGCACTACTCCGACTGCTATAAAAGTTAAGGCCTTAATTTTTAGGACAAGCTCAATAAACATGTTGTTTAAGCTTCGAATAGATGAACGACCTTGATTTTGCAGCATGTATTTTAGATTTTTATGCTAAATTATGGAAGCTTTAAAGTCATGGATAGGAACCAGAGTTGAGTGAATTCATTAACTTAATTAAATGCGACAATTGTGAGATAGGAAAACCCACGACCCAACAACAAGCTGTATATAGTAGGGTCATGCAAACATGTCAGAGATACATACCCTCGAAGAGACGACGTGCGTCTTTTTCTTCCAATGTCAGCAACTCGCGAGCAGCTTTACGGATTTTAGCAAGGGTGTATCTTACACGCCAAACTTCACGCTTGTTACGTAAGCCGTATTCACCGATCAGTTTCAACTCCTGATCCAGTCGTTCCTTTTCAAAGGGACGACGTGGGGTCGTATAGGTCTTGCTCATCTTTAAAGGAATCTTCGGCATCTTGACTGGTTAGCCTAACCTGACAAAATAACATAGAAATTATGTAGTATGTCTCGCGATACACGCTGTCCAGCTCAAACAACATGTGTTTAAAAATCGGATAAATTCGTAAACGGGAGAAATTTGTTATACTACTATGTTATAGTTTCCACGATATGAAAGATTTCAACATGCTTTTTATTCATATTGTAGTGTCAATTTTCGGAAAGTTTGGTCTCATTCATTTTTGCGATTAAGCAATGCATCAATAAAAAGAAAATAAGATTCATATGGATGCTTAAATTATATCTAATTCTTTAAAATATTTGCCTACCGGCTCAAAACGTGACAGACAAGATGGCGGTACAGTCAAAAAGGAAGAAAGTAGTGCTCACACGTGCGAAGTGGCGCAAAAATTGTGGACCATTGTTGTATTTTTGATATAAATTTGTAGAACAAAGAAAATGAATCAAGAAACTATATACATAAAATTAGAATTAAGGACAATGTTCTTGGTACTATAATTATTCACTCTGAATAAATTATGCTTTCTGAAAAAAGGGATTATCTACAACAGCGCAAGTTACACAGTGAAAAGTTAACACTGTGTGATTGGGTGAAAATTAAAAGGTCAAGGTCGTTATTGTGTTGGCGCTCTTTTTCCTTCAACTCTTAATATGCAAACCTCAAAATATTTTCCTTCGCGAATGCCGATGGTCTTAAATTGTAATACAAACGCATGCAGGTAAGGTAAACAGGTGTGCTGTAGTTTGACACATTTACAGTTATGATTGAATCATATGTATGTGGTTAGCTTTATATCATCTGGATAAGATTTATAGACTATAAATTAAATATAATTGTAAAATTATAAAGGACAATGTCGACATTGACATTGTCTGACTTAGTCCTGCAAGCATACCCCTACTATGGACAGCCTACGGCTTGTCAGTAGGGTCATGACCACCTCATATCTCAAACCAGCCGAAGTTCGAAAACATTTATTTTCTTAATTAAATAAATGAATTCCACCCAAATGTTCGCTTCTGTCTATATTTCCTTGATTATTCCGCTTCTTATACCACCGACACCGTATCTAGATAACTTAATAAAAGATTCAACAGCCCATCGGCATAAAATTATGCTATTGCGCATACGTGAAGGCTAGTTTGAGATATGAGATGGTCATTACCCTACGGACAAGCCGTAGGCTGTCCAT
>JAOXYB010073166.1:0-10383 GCA_028565635.1 Phoronis ovalis
AAGATTTTTAAGCTATTTTATACCCTTTTCAGGGCATACTGGGTGCCCGGTCTGAATGCTGAAAAACATACCCTTTCACCCTGTTTTTTGTAACGAAAACATGCGTACCCAGCTATTCTGACTGTTGCCCCCCCCGGGAGTAGATGGAACTCTGGGTACCCCTAGGGTATCAAATAATGAGTTTGATTTATGCATTGCAGTAAAGAAGGGACTTGGTTTTTGACAAATGCTAATACAAATGTTATATATTTTAAATATGCTAGAGATTGTTGAAGAATCCATGTCTTTTTACTTTTGTCATTTTTGTGCTAGCTTCAATCTATCAGTTCTTGAGAAAATGAAGCTTTCATGATTGAGTACCAATTACGTTTGTTGTTAAGAACATGTTTCTCAAGAAAATTGAGCACTTCGAATCATAGCCTGTGATATAGCCTAGTAACTGGTATTTACTAGATATACTCTGCTGGATGCACAAATTTTCTATTGAAAATCTTCACTATGTAGAAGAACCCATATGCTACAACTACAAAATTGAAAGTGAACTATTAGATTTACCAGCTGGCGGAATGGATATTGATTAAAATTGAGTTGTATAAATTAAACCATTGTGTGTACATTGTAAAAAAGGCAAAACCTTATTCATAGATTTAAACATTTCTATTCTTGAAATTTTGGACAGTTAGTAATAATTTGAAATTCCATGTTGTACAATAATGGTAAGCTCATATATATACCTTAAATGTTTGAAAATTTGTGATTTTTAATTAAAACACAATTAAATTAATCAATAGGAAAAGTTTGCTTTCCTTGATTATCTGCTAGAACTAAGTTTATACAAACCTAATGGTAATGTATAAGCACCCCTATTTGACTTAATTGTCATATGAGTCTACACAGATGGCAATCAGACTTTGCTAGCTAGGATATTGTTTTATTTTGCTGGCAATTTTATTTTTAACATTTTAAATTTTTTTATGAAATTCCGGAGAAACTGTTGCTTTTGTGTTACCTTATGGCTAATTTTTAAATTAATTTAAACTGTGAACACAAAGTTCGTCTCTGTAAAGTATCTTTGAGTGCTTTTGCACATAGCATTATCTAGGTTAATGATTTTTCAGTAAAATTTCAAGATGCTAGCCCTCTCATCTTTTAAAACATGTGCAAATACTTGTGGGATTATATCAATGCATCAATTTTTTGTGAACATTACATTGTTAACTTTAAAAATTTGCTAAAACTAATTTCACATTTAGTACTGGAAACTATGAAATATTTTTTTCAATTAAGGAAACAGAAAATCATCACAATGATTTACCTGCATGAATGGGAAGCTTTACAGGAATTTGAATAAAGCCAATTTATAAAGTTTATAGTCATGATATATTCAGGTAAAAACAAAGAAACAAGAATATTACTGTAGTGTTGTACTACAAGCCAGGGGGGCAGTCAGTATGAAAGTGGGTACCCATGTTCCAACATGACTTTTCAAAAAAGGCCCTAACGAAGTGCAATTTTGCAAAAAATACACCTCTAAGGAATTGAGTTTTTTGAAAAAATACACCCCTAAGGAGGTGACTTTTGGGACAAAACACCCCTAACGAAGTGTCACACCTCCAAAAAAACACCCCTTTTCGTGCTTTTAGCTAAAAATCAGACCCTAAGCGCATAACGAGCGTTACACACCGTGGTTCGAAAAACATACCCTTTCACGTGAAATTTTGTTGGAACATGCGTACCCACTTTTATATTGACTGCCCCCCCCCCCGGGACTACAAGTTAACTTAGTTATACTAGTCTCAACTGTAGTCAGTAACAGTTTTAGGGGAGGATTTGGGTGATTAAATTGAACCCCCTCAACTAATAAAAAACTAATTAAAATAACAAAATATGCTGTAATTTTCATAAATATCAAACTACGGAACCTGAAAATATGCTATTACCAGATATGACTACCTATAATAAGATTCAAATGTTGTATGTCATCAACTTAAAAATTTTAATCTGATCTGAGGTGGAGTATCTATACTGAACATCAGCTGTTATCGTTAGTTAGTTTGGAGTTTGATCTGTCAATTAAACTCTTGATCAGTTCATTGGCAGATTTACTTTGACAGGCTAGTAACAGATGTGACAACTTTGCCCTTGTATGTCGCATTATTTGATATAGTTACTAATTACGGAATTGAATATTGTGCTGTGCTATATGTAAGTAGTTTTGGTGCAATCCATTGATATTTGTTTTTTGTGTCAAATTCATATTATAAAAGTAAAACATATCATACTTTAGGACCCATATTAAAGTTATTTTAATATAAGTAATCTGTAAAAATTCACAATATTAATAACACTTAAAGAACCATTTTTTTCCCTAGAATTAACACACGGGGGGTACTGCCATTCAAAGTCACTATAAGTGCCGCCCAATAGGCCCCCTTTTTTCAGCTCCCGCATTTACCACAGGGTATGTCTTTCATGCTTCTCAAAGCTTTATTTACCACAGGGTATTCTTTTCTTGTTGGATATTTACCACAGGGTCTATTTTCAAGAAATATTCATTTACCACAGGGTGTATTTCTTGGAAAATGCATTTACGACAGGTATGAAAAATTAAGGTTCATAAAATTTTCCAGATTTATTTACCACAGGGTATATATACAATTTACTAGTGAATTTTATACAGGGTATCTATTTTGGGAGAGTTATTTACGATGGTATATTTTTCATGTTTTTTCATTTACGATGGGGTATATTTTTGGTGATCTTTATTTACCACACGGTCAGGGTTTTTTACCCTGGGCCGCACACCCCTATCAACTTTTCTGTCAAGTACTCCCCCGGAAATTAACGGAGATCTATGCTGTAAAAACCTCAGATTACCACAGGGTGTTTGAAAAAACTGCTGTGTACTTGTATCCCTAAAAACTTGAAGTTTTCCACATTTCCCAGTGATCACACTATGTGATCAAATAATCTAAACTATCCTCTTTTGTGCCCCATTTATAGTCTTTATAACTTTTTGAGAAGAATTTAAAAAAAAATTTATAGTGACATTATACTAACAGTTTTGTTTAAATAAAATTAATTTATCTAAGCGACCAGAAAACAATAATGTACCATTAAAATGTAACCTATGTACTTGCGTTTTTTAAAGTAAAATTATGTAATTTTAAATTATCACCTTATAGAAAACCCTTTGATTATTTAAATCAAATTACCTGAATTTAAAGTAATCATTACACTTTTAAGGAATGAATTCTTAATTACTTGATTAATATATACAAGGTTTTTTACCATATCCATTTTTTAATCATCAGTTTTATTTAAAAAAATATTTTTATACTAAAACTTGCATCCTTAAAAAAATAATTTTAGCTTTATGTAGGTATACAGAGAATAATATAGTATTTTTGATACACAGAGACATTACAATCGTACTATATTTTTTTTTTCGAATTTGACATCTGGCACGAATCAATTGATATCGGCTATCTCCGTATAGTTTCGTGTACTTCCGGTAAGAAATTGAATGATTTCCTTAGTTGTTATACGCGTAGGACCAGGACTCCAACTAAATTTTCATGAAACCAGGTAAATTCTGCAAGATTTTGTACTTTTTTAATATGATGCTTTAGTCAATAAAACTTTTGAATTAGTCATTAGCTGTATGGACCTTTACCGGCATCTAAAGTTAGTTAAAATAGTTGGAACCAAGTAGGGGGTGGAAACGAGCAAATGACAGATCGTAACCTTATATTAACCTTATTATGCCATGTTTGTATTTTGTGCTAGGCAAGTTTGAGATGTATTTAGTGGAGTATTTAGGATGCGTTACTGTCAAATGTCAATTGTTGTATACTTTGTTTCCGATCAGCTTACCTTGAGTAAATAATCCCCCGAGTAATCCAGTTGTTTTTCATCAGGTTTTTGCCTTGTGTTGTGCAATAATAAATAATTTTCTAATTCTAGAATGTTCAGCTTAAACTAGTTAAAGATAAAACCGGTTAAAAGTTATATACCGATCATAACTTCCAGCCCCTGTCCCTTTCTAGGTTCTGTGTACGGTTTCCATGTCTATGACCTAACATAAATGAGATACTGTTGAGTGTGCAACAAAACAAAAGGAAAACATTATTAAAGTGATCAGTTATGAATTAATTATTATTAAAATACAATAGTCAAGTGGTGATCTCCCTACTGTTTTCTATTCTGCACTGTAAACCTTACAACTGACAATTTTCAGTTATAAAACAGAATACTTTCATTTTGGGTTAAGAGGTTAAGAGTCCATCAATTGTCATAATCTGCACTAAGGGACTCATTTTACATAAGGAAATTAAACTGCTGAGTTGTATATTTAGATGACTCCACCCTTCATTGGACCTTAGTGTGATCCCTTTAATGTTATTGGTGAATAATAGTTTGTTTGTGTAAGGTGAAGTGAAGAAGAAATTAGTTAATAGTGCCAGATAAGTGTGACTTCATTCATACCATTGTAATATAAAACTAAATACAATGACATACATGACGCTGGTACTATAAACATGTATAAATTAAACTTTCTGTGATGAAAATGTATTTAAGAAATTTAATACTGACTTGCTTCCCCTGTATCTGTGATACAAACTCGTGTAACAAATCGTAAATAAGTGAAGTAGCCTTAAAGGTTTGGCGGCATATGCTGCTAAAGATTCTGAACCCCCCCCCCGGACCCTGTCATAAGCAGGTTTAATGTAAATACCCTTGGTAAGCAACCATTAGTTGAATCACCCCATGTAAGCAAGAAAAAACCATATGATTCAATGACATTCAATGTAAAAAGAGGAAATACCTCTCTTGCTAAACTAATTGAAAACAACTTGGTTTTATGGATAAATACAATTACACAGAAAGAGCCAACAACCATGCAAGTCTTTAATCTGTAGAAGAATGTAATTATTGTCTGATATATTTGTATATGTGTATTAAAATACACATGCAGTAGAGTTCATAGTTTCTTGTTCAAGCACTGTGGGACTGCACACTGTGTGCGGAAGGAGTTCATTATTTCCTAAAAATATTGTTATCTATGTATGGAAATTATATTTTTTCTTAATGATATGCTGATTGAATGTAGAGAAAAAAGTTTGCAAATTGTTCGATTTTGATTTTTCAGTTACCTTTTATGAAAGTTTGTAGCGACTATTTGTTTCCAAAATTTAAAAAAAATTGAATTAAAGAAAATAAACTTGATTTATACTATTGCTAGAAACTTACTTAAAAACCTCACCAAAAGAATTAATCCTCTGAATTGTTACCTTTAGTTATTTTCATTCACATCAGAAATATTGTATATTGATTTTAGGTTAAATGTGGGGGGGGGGGGGTATAGTGCATTATATTAAATATCTATAAACATAATACATTAAATATCTATATCTATTGCAAGGTATATTTAAAAATATACCTGGTGTGTTCATCATGTAAAATTAAAATGTGATCTATATCTTTAAATTAATAGAATTATTTGATTTACTTGATATGGTTAACTCATGCTTTTCAGTATTAATTGCATCATTGACATTGATAGTTTTGTATTGTTTTCTGTAGTGTAGATGTGTATTTATCGCAGGATTTATCAACTTGAAGACCTGTATATTTGGCTCTCCTTTTAAGCCAGAACAATTGAATAAGATGGAAACTGGCTAAACAATGCTTTAATAGCATGTGTCTTGAAAAAGTTGAGCAACTGTCTGGAATTCCCTTTATAGTTCTTATGAAAAGATGTAGGCAACCTGTTGCTAAGAATACGGTTGATCGATCATGAATACCAGTCCTCTTATCTTGAAGTCTGATAATATTTGGATACACAGCACTATATGTAACCCCCACTTGTTTGGGCGAAATTACAAAATTGCCAAGCAAATGAAGGTATATTTGGAAGAAATCAATATTTCATCCCTGGGATTTTATCCAATGATTATAGTGATAAGGCTAGTAGGCACTTGGTGTATATGTTCTTTCTTATTGAATTTTACTGCAGAAGCATGTTGATTTTTCATGCCATGTCCGTGTGCTGTTCAGCGGGCTATAAAGAGAGCCACGAAATAAACAACTAATACAGTTCCTATTCAATCCATACGAACTATTGGAAAAAGTAAGAGGTATATACAAGTTGAGCGGCTCCACTATAAAATACTTTTTTTTTTAATTAATTTTTTTAATTCTGCTTGAATCTTTTTCCATAGTTAGTTTTAAAAAAATTCTGTTGTTTAACAACAAGAAAATTCTTTCTGTGTGAGTATAGATTCAAAATTTTAAATTTAGAAGATAATTAAGTGTACATAAGGTATGTATAACTTTGCAGGAATGTTAAATTCTCGTATCTTTATTTTTGTCTCCTATTTTAATTGTAAAATGCAAGAAGCAGGAATATATATTGAAATCTGGTGCATTTATATATACCATATTCTTGGGTTACTGAAATGTGTTTGACTTTTTTTACTAACACTCACCTGTTGCCAATTTTGCTGTCTGATCTTTCACCCTTAGCTACTTACCAACATGTGCCACTTGTAAAATCTAGACTTTCTTAAAATTAAAATTTACCAGTTAATATGTTGCCTTTATAATTTTGTTTATTTTAATTTAGGATGTTATCTCAGTATAAACACAAGTATTTTATGTTGAGTGAATCAGTAATGACATTTTTCAATCCTTGTATGGGAACTTTGATATATTGTTTATACATGTGTCCAAAGTTTTAGTTTTTGCCACAGTAAAAGACTGACCTTTTGTTAGAGATCATTAGACAGGGTCATTGGGAGCTAATGTTTTTACATTGATGGCAAGGGCTAGTGGCACAATTGTACTATTAGGACTTTGGACTCTGTGCAAGAGCAATACACTAATCTGCTTTCAAGCATTGCTTATTAGGTAGATGTTAATTAGTTTGTTAAATGTGTCTTGCTGTAGTGGCATGACCAACTACCTTTTAATTTTGTTTGATTCTTGAAATTCAAGAATTAAGGCACTTTACAGAATTTGCTAAAGAAAAGTAAGTACAGTAGTTGGAATTATTTGTTTTTGTATCTTCAGAGTTACAGATATGCATATACAAATAAGTGTATCAGTTAAGCCATGTTACCTGTTCTTGTCACAGCCATAAAATCAGGATTAAGCTGTGTCAAAGTTATTGTAGTAACAATATTTGTTAAAGCGTCTATCCTCCTCTCAATTCGTCATTGGAATCAGATGCTCACATGAATGGTGAGACTCCGAGTCCGATGCTCACATGTATGTATTGTTCTGAACTTCTTGACAAGTTTTTATAGGCATGGGTCCGAAGAGCCACTGTTTCGTCAGTGTCGACAGTACCACCAACTATAATGGTGAATTAAAATATTCGCTTATATTCACTAAATTTATTTCTTAAAAAATCCAACTTTCAGGAAATCCTGAGTCTGAATCTTTTTCAATAGCAGTTGAAACTTATAATTGCATGTATTTTTAGAACATATCTTGATAATGTTCAATAACATAGGAAACTACAGCTTGATTGTTATTAACTATTGTGTACCATTATTGTAATTCTTGTAACAAGTACTAAAAACATCATGTTCAACTGGCTGTGTAGTACCATGCAGGTTCTTTCACTCAAGTAATTTGGCTGTGGATTAGTGTTTCTCAAAGGAAGGTTGCAATAATAATAATAAATGTATTTATTATAGTGACTTATGTAATAATAAGTTTGCATTTTGCTTGCTCAGAAATAGTAATATATGTTACATCAATGGTTTACATTTTTCTGTTTTTTTCTAAATGCCAAATATCTTCTGTTTGTAAGTAAAGGCAGTAGCATGGTGACTAAAAGTAATTATGTTCTTTGCAAATCCACCACTGTATGCACAAAGCAATAATTCCCCATTCCTCTCATAGATAGAAACCCGGGGGGCAGTCAATATGAAAGTGGTTACGCATGTTCCAACAAATTTCACGTGAAAGGGTATGTTACGCTCTTAGGGTCTGTTTTTTTTGTGGCTAAAATCACTAAAAGGGATGTTTTTTTGCAGTTGTGACACTTCCTTTAGGGGTGTTTTTCCCAAAAGTCACTTCCTTAGGGTGTATTTAAAAAAAAAAAATCACTTCCTTAGGGGTGTATTTTTTACAAAATTTCACTTCATTTAGGACCTTTTTTAAAAAACCATGTTGGAACATGGGTACCCACTTTCATATTGACTGCCCCCCGGGATAGAAATTCCCAAATTGAAAGACCTCTGCACTATATCATAAACTTCCATAGATGATGCTTTTGACCCTGGTGTTAGTTTTGACCTTAAATCTACACCCATTGAAAACAAAGGCCACTGGATCCAATGATAGTATTTATGCAACAGTCTTGTCCAATTTTAACATAAATTGTAAGTTAAGAGAGGAAAAAAATCATTATGCATTCCATAATGTCGTCGTATTTTCTGAGCACATGTATAAAACTTGATAACCAAAATTACTTAACATATAATAGCACTCCTATGCCTGGCTATAATGATTTCACAAGAAATTTATAAATAAAAAATAAACTAAAATTTAAAACATCAGAATAAAACATTAATATAAAAAACATCAGTGTTTTGGCTTAAAGGATATATTTGATTTATTTATGCAAAGTTTTGTCTTGAATTTTGAGAAGGAAAGGACTTTTTTACAGTGGTGAAAAAGGTAATGACAGTAGGGAATCTTTTGTTATAGATTAAGCAGTAATTAGGTATTTTGGAATATATACTGTACTTGTTTAGGGTCATGCTTTTGTGTACCTACCTCACATCTGTTACCACTAGAAGAAAGTGGGAGTACTATCTGGTGGAATTGATCCATAGTACCAGCTTTGTTGGATGGTTTTCATCCAGGTTTGGTGTATACAAACAATTACACAGGAAATATGGATTTTGTTACTGTACTGCAAGTACAGGAAACTAAATAGGTAATTTAGTTTGTATGCAAATGGTATTATAGTAACAAGATAATGACTAAATACATACCGGGATGGGTACAGATTCAAAACTATTTGAATTTATTATTTTTAATTTTGGTTCTGTGTATTTCTTTGTATTGGATAATTTAAATATATTACTGATAGAAAATTCTGCTTAAAATTTGATGTCATTGCTTGTGTAATTATTCATGACGCTATGTCATCAGCACACATCGGTCATCATTTGGATAAGCCATTTGACATAATATAATGACATTAGTTGGACACAAACTAAAATTATTCAAATTGTGATTTTTTTTTTGTCTCAGCTACGGTAGGTGAAATTCCTGCTAGAATTAACCAGCAGCTTCTGGTAATGTCACTCAGTTTAAATAGGTGGAGCAATCTCATAAGTCTTCAGATTCTAACAGATGCTCTTAGCAAGGATTTTTAATCTGAAAATGTACCCTTTTAACAGCTTTTTGTCTCCCATCTTGGAATGAAATTGTACCCTATACAGGACTATAAAATGGACAAAAACATGGCACGAAACAAACCATTAATTATCAGACCAAACTACGTAAAACACCACTTTTTCTTGATTCCACTAACATTTATGATTAACACATCCCTTTTAGATTTCACAGATCATAAAGTGTTAGTCTAATATACACCTCTTCTGTGAAATTCAGAACTGTTATGGGTATATACGTGTCTGAATAAATCCACCGTTAGTGTTGACTGTTCGGTGCCTTCACAATTAATTTTGGCCTTAGCCATAGTCAATTTTTGTTTATTATCTCGAAAAGCAGAAGAATGATACTCTCTTGATTTATATATAAAGTGCCCGGACAATTCTTGGGCACTGTACCCAACAGAAGGTAAGTACAAAATATATCAGTGCTGTAACTTGTAGTTTGGTTTTGTAATACTGATAAATGTGTTTGTTTTTCTATTTCAATAAGTACATGTTATTCTAACTTATCCAGGTACATGAATTAAGTTATTAACGGAACTATACAGAGTGATAAGTTTGTGTACTATAGCTGTTGGTTTTCTAAGAAATTTGTGAAACTACTCCCTGTTACTGTCCTATATAATGTGGGAACTAGCTGCATTGTGCATGTTGTGATATACACTCAGAAAGTTAATTCCTAAGCACAGTGTTTTAATATTATTAAATTTTATTTTTTGAGAATGAATACATGAGAGTTGATTTTGAATTCATTGTTTAGTAAAAAGTGTCAAAGCCTGCTAGTGCAATATCCTGTTGCATGTATTTTGAAAAGTTACACTGCTTTAATACATTTTGGACATTGTGTACCATAGCGGTCAAGTCTCCTGTTGCAAGTGTGAGACTTATGTTTATTTTAATCTGATTATTAATTCATACAAATTGACTGTCTGTGGGTATACTACCTTAAACTTTTTCATTT
>JAOXYB010073277.1:0-16466 GCA_028565635.1 Phoronis ovalis
CTAAATATAAGTTACACAATTGAAAAAGTATAATTTATCAGCACTTTAGACAATTTGAGTGAAAAAAATAATCATTACTCAGACTGAGTCCAGTCTAAACATACTGATGAATTAGATTTATATTTTAATTAGAATTTAGACTAACATTATCAGAATAAAAGTACTAATAATATCACAAAAGTCAGTTTAGTAGTCTACTTTATGATGATAAAAAGTTTGTAGACAACGAAAAATAGGTAATAAATAAATAAATAAATAAAGATTTGGTCCACATCATTGGTAAGAAACTTTAAGATTTAATTAATCATCCTATCTAAAAGTACTGATTTCTTGCCATGCAATGCTGGTAGTAGTGTTACGTCCAGTTATGTGTGAATTCTAGCCAAATGTGTGCACTCCCTTAATATTAGGCAATTGTTTCTACGTCCAACTCCAGGTTAACTATGAGCTGATTCACTGGCTAAAATTACGACAAAATTGAGCCATGCAAACCTTATGCAATCTCTCCTAGAAGCAACCATGTTGAAAAAAAGTGCCTAGTTCCTGTGGTATCCCTGCCCAATATTAGAGAACAAAAATTCTTTTTTCCAAATCTCCAGGTCATGAACACCAGGAACACAAGATTTCAAATTTTCAATATGATGGCACAAAAATTCTGCTTGACTCTCCATCTAGGGCATTATTTATGTTTATATTATATTTAAGCCCATACTCTTAGCTTTGAATAGACCAGAGAGATGCTATCTAGCAGGCTGGTGTTGATTACCTATTTTCTGTAACCTGCCTGGTATATTACCTTTAATCTTCCTACTTGCAGTGAATAATTAATCCGATTTTCATTATAATATTCTTTGTTAGCTTTCAGCTATATTTAGTGATGCCACACTTGTAGAACAGGTAAAAAAAGAGGTACATCGGAGGCAGCCGAAACCTAAGATGGCACTCTTAGCAGAAATATTTGGAAGAGGTAAGTTTTTAGAATAACTTTGTGACATTTTACGTACTATGTATGTACAGTTCAGTGTTGTTGGCTTACCCCTTGTGTTAAAATATTTAAATATCTTATTGGCCAATGGAAAATCGCTGTGTGATTTGGAACTTAATTTGCCTTCAATTTGGTAACCAATCTTACAATTGTAAACAGTAACTTGGGTTGGGTTGAATAATGCCAATCTGTTGAAGTCAAACCTAGACTGAAAAGAAACAAGTCAAGCTCCTAACTATTGTCAAAACAGCAGTCTTAGATTTGAAAGTAGAGCTAATGAGGAAATTAACTGAGTACAGGTCAGCTAATAGACAGTAATATCCCTGAGTTGGCCACCAGGTGGAATAAGTGACTTCATCACAAGATGGCATAAAATAGATTTTGACACACGAGTGAATTGTTCACAAGATGGCATGACAATCATTTAACAAATGAGTGCCTGAGGGACAGACTACTGGACAATATTCCCCAACTATTAAACTATAAACCAGTTGGGTGCCCAATTAGTATCTAGTTTTACCAGCAGCCTGTTTGGTGTTGAGAAAAATTTCTTTTATTTAACTCTGGTTAAATAAAAAGTAGCAGGCTAAATGCCCATTGACTGGGGTGCAAGTGCAAATATATAATATGCTTATAATAAATATAGCCCTTAAAACACATGCCAACCCAGTTGATCACTTTGTACTATAATTTTGCCTTTTCCAAAAACATTTAGATTTCATCCATTACAATTTAATTTGTGAATGTATCATATTAACCTCATTTCTACATGACATTTTCAATCAAACGTGTGATAACTCAGTTATGAAGGTACAATGTATTACTCTTAAAATTAACTTAAAAAATATTTTCTACAATTTCAAAGTTTAATATTTCTTCTTTAGCATTCTTTATTGCGGCGCTTACTAAATCTTCTGCTTAGCTGTTTTGTGGCTTTACAGGTATGCAGTGGATAGACTAAAGAAATGTGATGTTCTTGGTGCTGAGTTTTTTCACGAAATAGGTCTACAGCACTGCCTCTGTATTTCATTGCATATTAACCATCGTACTAAGCTTCCTTTTCATGTGAAATTGTTTAGTTATTCTGGAATATTTTCACCCTTTAACAAGGGATGTCAATGTCTCACTGATTTTTTGATTTGGGATGTGATACTGCTACTTTTTCACATCCTCATTAGGCAATGCTAATACAATATCTGAAGAAAATGTTTAAATATATTGAAATAGATAATGAGCAATGATGGATTATCATGGCTCTCTCTTTATTGTAAGAATGTGCTTGGGAGAAACTTTGTGAAACAGATTCAGGTTAAAGATACATTTAAGATGTGGCTTAACCAATTTAAAGAAGAACAGGGTGACATGAAAAACTGAATGTTTTTGAATGATTGCCTGGTTTAATAGTGCATTTCTTCAGACCTAGCCTATTTGCCTGTTGAAATAGCAATCTTTTGTCACATCGGTAAAGAACTAATATCTGTTTTAAGTGCATTCAGTTGTGCTTTGCCACTGAGTATTATTTTGTTTTGAGTTAAAGTTACTGCTTGCCAATCATGACAAATAATGTGCTATTGGACCATGAAATTCTTGTTCCCTCGGGTTACCAGGTATATGAGTGTATTGTAAACTCGTACTTTTTTAGTTTTTTGACTCATAAAAATATTTATCAATTAAAACAGGTAATAACAGGTATGTAAACATGATACCTTAATTTGTGACTGTTTCTAAAAATAGATGTTATATGAGTCAGATATAGAGAAATTAAATAGTATGTATCCTTTACCCTCCTAACTACAGACATGTTTGTATTTTACCACTTTTACCACAGGTAGTGTTAATTTTTGTCAATGTGCCATTTTCAACAAGGAAATGCTAAAGTAATGATGGTTTCCTTATAATAACTGCTGTTTCTTGGATATAGGAATGCATTACATTTAAACATGATAGCTGTAGGCATTTGGAAAAATTTCATTTCGATTAAATATTACATTTCTTTTAAAAGGTGCACTTATGGATTATGAAATATTTTTAGATCATGATAAACTAAGCTAAAATACCTATGCTAACCCTTATCTGACCTGCAAATACAGGTTTGGATGAAATTGCAAAAAAAAAAAATGAGTAGTATGAAATTGTGATATGTGTTAAAGCATTTTTATTGAAATTAAAGGGAATTAAATCACACTCTGACTTTGATCACAAGATGTTTATGGGTAACAATAATTTTTAAGACCTACCTGTGACCATAAAGTTAAATCTTTTTATGCTATTAAATGTTGTATCAAATAAAATTTACTTTTCCCTATAAAACTTAATTTAAAAATAAATAAAAAACATTTTTTATTAAAATTGAGTGAAGTGAAATAACACCGTGAAATTGACCACATAACCGTAATCTGCTTTTGGGCACCAATTATTAGTAATAAAAATAGTTTTAAGAGCGCATCAGTTATACACATAAAAAAATTGCTAAAATATGTGCCTGGCACTGTTTGATGTTAATTTTGACCTAGTATCCGCTTATGTTCACAGGGACGTTGGGAAAAAAAATTGAGACTTGATTTTTTTAAAATGAGCTTAACTAACTGATTGCATATCACATAACATACATGTTTTAAAATTAAATCTATATGCTTTTGTTATGCCATCTTTTTATTTCATCATTCAAAATTTAATTTATTGTTTAAAGTGTGGCAGTATGTTTTGCAGGACAGTACTGACCACTGTAAGTAGTAACTCTCCTTATGGAGCTATTCTTAAGTAAAAAAAAAATTAACAAAATAATAAATCTAAAAAGATTAATGTATAATAGACTCTGCCTTTTTGGAAATTCATATTCACATGAAACTTAGCTTGTCCGTGATTTTTTTTTGGTTGTGGTGTGAAATTACTAGTATTTTAATGTCACATTGATTATAGATTTTGATGTTTTATTATCAGTTATTTATATGCTTGTTATTTGTATCAAGTGAAAAGAAAGATTAAAGGTAATTACATCAAATACCTGTAAAAAATATAATTCTGTTTTGATATATTTACATTAATCTGTTATAACCGCAGACAGCCACAGCCACGTCCACTCCAAATAAACTACATTCCTTTTGTACTTTTCTGATTTATATGCTCTTTGTGGAACATGCATATCATAAACGATGATAATAATGGAGCAAGTCCTATTAGGATTATACCAATCGTATGAATTTATTCAAAATCAAGAATTTTATATTTATTTATAACTTGAAAGAAATCATGTTTAGTTTTACGTCCTTTTTAAATTCGGACACTTGATGTTTGTGAAGCATCAAGCATATATGTTTAATGACTGTGAAAATGCCAAGTAGGGTACAAAGTTTTGATATGTAAGTCTGCAATAAGGTGTAATTTTTGTGGAATCAATTAATGTATGCATGTGCAAGAGTTAAATTTCAGTTATTATATCTATTCCCTGCCAAGTTGTTGTGGGTGTTTCCTGACCTTGTGTTTACAGTCACTTTTACCCATTATTTTTATAGTGCCAGCCCCTTTTGGCAATTTCCTCAGTAATGTACAATACAAGTAGGGTACTTCTGTTATTTTTTTTGTATATGTTGATTGCAGTTAACTTCAGACTTCTGTTTTTTTTTTGTTCTAGGGCATCCAATATACTGGCTCTGGCCTCTACAATGGAGTGAAGATGAAAAGTTAAAAGACATGGGACTACCATATATAGTTTAATATTAACTCTCAACATTATATATTAAAAAGAGCACTGAAGATAAGAAAGGAGAGTGATCATGTCATTGACTCTTTACTGAATAGGAAGTAATACTCAAATGTTGTCTTAGTGTGGACATCATAAGGAGAGTGCATATAATGAAATACGAAGATAGATACCCACTGAAGCAGGTCAGTGAGGTACATAACAATAAATTATTGAGTATTTTGCAATAAAGTTTGTACTACTGGGTTCTGTCACCTGGTTCTGTTACACAGTTGAACTTTCAATCCGGTAAAACTACCGGTGCAAGTATTGGGCAAGGTACATATTCAGAAAGAAAATATATTAAAACCTCTGGACTGAATGAAACTCGTGTGAGTCATGGAGCGAGATCGAATTATTGCAGACATGCTGAATTACAGAATTCTGTTTACAGTCCAGTATTTGTTGTAATATCTTCCAAAAACATTTACAAAATTCCATATTAAACTCATCTGCTAGTTAACCTAAATATTAAATGTTTATTAGTTATTTCAACATTTACCATGATTATAAACTCAGGTAACAAGACTCCCACCTAGATTTTGAGGTGCAGTGTAGACTTCATGGTATTTGGTTTTCTGGATGGTGTGACCTTTCCACTCTATTGAGTAACAAAATATTATTTTTGCACCCCTGTTCAGAGGGTTACATATTTTACTTGTTTGAACAATTACAAGCAGATGCTATCATACTAATTGTAATTATATAAAAAATGTATAAAAATTATTTGTAAGATATCCTGTTTTTTAATCTATGGTAACTTCATTAGCACATGTACCTGGCTATCAGAATGTTGATGTATTCTTAGCAATGCTAGGAGGCATCTCTTCGTGCTTACCTGATGAGTTGGTACCTCACTTTTGAGGTTGTATGTTTTTTCTATATATATCAGATAATATGCCAGTATAACTGTAAATACTAAGGACCTCCTCCTGTTCAGTTAATTGTAGTATGTAGAAAATCATGAATGACAAAAAACTTAAAATCTTTAAAATTTTCTTTTTTGATGCGGAAAGAAAATTTTGAGTTGTAAATATCTTAGTCTTGATATTATATTTGGCACAGGTTTGACATATTTTGTAAAATAGCTGCAGATAGAGACTAGAGAGACAAGGATACTGACTTTGTTAGATGTTATTCTGGTATTTTCTATCAAAAAGACTTGCAAATCTTGGCATAATTCTATAGCAACCGACAGCAGAAAAAATCTATTGTCTTAGAGAAATAAAACAGGTTGCCTTGCAGATACTGAAACATTTTAAATTTTATTACTGAATTGCATCACTGTGCAATATATATTTAACTAAACAGAATTGGTTTCTACTACTGGTATATTTTGTTTTTTTAGGTTGTTTTTCAATAAAATTGAATTTGGCCTATTATGCTGAGGCTTATAATTATCTGGAACAAGGAACTAGCCTATTATTTATTTAGTGTATAATTTATTACTTGATGAATATAAGAATTATTTCACAAACAAATTGACTAAAAACTAATTATCTTTTCATGCAATTTCCTAGGCATGCTACTTGATGTGGAAGTATCTTAATACTATTGCTTAATCACAATTAATTGTCAAGGTTGTATGTTTGATCTGTGTGCTTTATCAATTTAGTACAGGTAGGTTAAATCTGAGACTATTATATCTAAACCATGTAGATATAATAGTCTAATAGTCTCAGGTTAAATGATTATTAAATAGACATACCCAGTCTAGTACATGCATGGTATTGTGGCGAATGTAGCCTTTTTAGGAAATGATGTCTTGTATAATTACTACATAATATTTCATCAGCTAGTCAGAAGGGAACTTACAACTTTAAAACTAATTGTAAACTAAAAAAAAATAAGATGCTCTTAATGTACATCAAAATGCTGACTTTTATTTTTTGCAATATTTTAGTCAGGAAGTCAAAATTATACACCTTTTCTTTCCTTATATTTAAGTATAATAGCAGAATCGTGTTTGATAGTGAGGGTATGTTGTTTACAAATTTATTTCCTTTTTGAATGAAATCTATTTGGATGCATCAATCATTCCTATTGAAAATGGGACTAATTTCTCTGCTGTTCTCTCGATCTGAAAGAGTGAACATACTTGTTTCGAATTTTAATTATAAAGATTGTGTGGAGACTTTTATAGTTTGCAGTTATTTAATTATCTCGAAATATAAATTTTCCCCTCCATTTTAATTAATGAACTATTAATAATTTAATTGTAAATAATATGACTATTATTGTGTTTTTTAAAATCTTTTGTGTCAACTGAAAAAAGTCCTCACAACCTGTTGATATGTATGCATATAGCATAATGTTTTCTTTAAAAAGTATGGCCTACATACAACATAGTTAAAAGTATTTTATTTACATGTAGATTTGGAATATGTTGTCTGGCTATTTTGATGAAATGAAATATTATCATATAAAACGTGAGGTTATGTGAATTTGTAAAAGTCAAATTAAGGAATATCAATTTTGTTCTTTTTTATGAAACAAATATGTTACATGTATATTTTGTCAAGCACACCTGGTATGTATATGTGAAGTAAATAATAAACACATTTTATTACAGTGGTTTTAGGCAATTATGTTCTTGTACTATCTGGTCTGTCAAAACAATTCATTTCATATCGTGTTTTTATATATTTTGATTTGCAGGGTCGCGTATTTCTTTGCATTACCTCCATCTGAATAGAATCGCTTGTTTTACCGATTTTTATTGGCGGTCAGGCCCGACAACCATGAGATGGTCGGTTTTGATTTAACGATCGAAAGTAATTTTGACGGATTTCTAACTTCAATTTTAATTACTATATTTTGTATTTAAAAAAAACGAAACTGTTTTATGTTGGAAATCGTAATGCTATTGCTACTGGAACTCAAATCACCACTTCAATTAAATTCACATTAAAGTTATTATATCGTGTTGGCGAAAGGAACACTTTGTTGTCACGACAAATCTTATTAGAATCGCAAGTATTTTTCATCGGGTCCCTGGACGGACTCTCCAATTACTTACCATTGACTTAAAATTTCTTAATTTTATTTATCTGGTACCGGAAATGTGGTGTTTACATTATAAAACTAGTTTTCTGCGCGAGTACCAAAATCTCCACACCCTAATTAAATTCCCATTGATAATGATTAAACTGGTTGGCACCCGGAAAGCCTGGTTGCTAAGGCGAATGTAGCTCGTTGCTCAAGAATTTTTAATGACTTTAAAGAAATCGCCGATTTATTGCACTGTCACATCTTATAATGTCAGTTATTTGAAAATCTAATTATTTTGTATAGAAAATAATTTAAAATACTTTTTATGACTTGTTTACTTACGAAGTAAATTTTTTATTGGCCGTATATGTCATGAAGAGTGAAAACTGTTATTTATAGTTACAGACGTTGGTGAACAGATTTCAAAATTCTTACTTTCTTAATAAGTAATAACATGCCAAATAACAATTCATATCGTTTACAAATCGGAAGAGCGAATAGCACGGTCATGTAAAGGAATTGAACATAAATTGAGACTCCGGTCCTCAAGACGATAAAAATGACTTGGTTTACTGCTTTGATTTTCCTTCACTTTGTGTCAAAAATTATAAAGAATAGTTTAGTAACTCCTACATTCCATTCCATATTTTTGCATGATATAATACGTTTGTATCAAGAAATGAATCAATGATTTTTTTTAATAATAAAACGAATACGAAAATGATTTTTTTTTTCACTGCGGATATGAGTGACCCATATGACCTAAAAGATATTTGAATAACCTTTGATGACCTAAAAGATATTTGAATTACCTTTGTAGTTATTCTGTGCATGCTTATGATTTATATATTTTAACTTATTGTAATATTGTAGTACCAGTTTTATTGAATACGCATTCAGAGGGACTATTACTTAGCCATCAGTCATGAAATAAATATTTTTAATCCTACATCCCAACGCTCTTCTTGCTATTACGTGATTTGGTTTCTGATTTAGTCCCGGGTCGTAGTTTTGCCGGAGGGACTTTTCAAAATTGTGTTTTATTGATATTTTTTCGGAACTGTCATGATTGTGACTTCCCGTAAACTGCTTCGATACATTTATGAGTTTCTTGGCTGCGTTTTGTTAACAGAAAGGCGATTGTTTATTTGGTATCAAAAAGCATATAAGAAGCCTACTTTGAACTGAGGTAACATGCTACACTTTAACCGGAACTGTAAATCGCTGAAAAACTATACATTTATATAAATTATGTTCATTCGACCTTGACCCATACACATTGGTTCCTGTTGTAGGGACTGTAGACACATCTTGAGTGTAGATCGATCTAGTTCAAGACCTCTAAACCCCGAAAATCTCTTCATGCCTTTTGAATTCGTTAATCTTTCCACTCCCAGTCCCTAGTCGTATAGAAATCCACTTATTCACCTTTCAGTAGCACTTCATATATAGTTCTAGCTAGCGCGGGCGTTAGATGATTGATGTGCGTTATGTTAATACTTTATAATTGATACCGACTGAGATACCGAGGATTTTAGTTGGGGTTTGTGCTAATAAGTTCTAAAATTGTTAAAGTTTAGGTTGAATTTATCATCCATATTGTTTGTACTTTCTCTTTTTAAAGTTTATTCTTAAATTTAGGAGTTTTGCGTCATTTCTGTAAGACACTTAGAAATTGAGAATCATGAAGTAATATTAATCGTTTCAAATTACTTTACATTTGCTATAAAACAATTAAATACTGGATCACATAATACGGAGTTTCTTTTTATCAAATTCAAAATGTTTTTTTTTTCTAAATTTAAGATCTTAGTCCGATTTCTTCTGCATTATTACCATAACAATTATTTATAACAGAAACAATAAATTATTCTGAGTATTCCCTGGGACTCGGTATATGCTGAGTGATCTCGTTCGGGTTCCCGATCGATTGCGAAATTGACAATTTTACTCGAGCTTCTTCTTTATAACAGAAGTATAAATAAATTAATTGTTTTTACCAATTAAATTTAAAATATATAAAATTGTCACGGTCTCCTAGTTTCTGTTAAACAGTAAACTATCATACATATATATTTAAATATAATTAATAATATGTTTTAAAGTTAAAAATTTTATAGCGATTTAGTTGAGTATAATGTGTTTTACTTTTGAGAAATAATGTGCCAATATGTCACAATTTGTATGTAAAATGAGCCCAATGTACTAAAATGTATTTAAAATTGTTCTAAAAACTAGACAACCTTTTAGAAAAATATGAAGGTTACTGCTATTGACTTTTATGATCTTTGTAGTACCGCTAAATTACCTTTCAACGTCATTTTTAACATGCTCTCTCTATCCAGGGGATGTCACAAGCAAAGTTAAAATTCGAAGGATTAAACAAAATTCTATAAATTAATTGAAAATATGCCAAAACATAAAAAGTCTCCTTTACTAGTACCTAAAGGTCAACAAAATGACTTTGTTGTAAACTATTATTTGGGACGATTTAAACAATTTCGAAAGTTTGTCTTTTGACCTCTAAATGATCTAATAGCCTAAAGTTTGAAAGTGGCATACCCCTTGGATGTCACATCTCCATGCATAACTCTACATGCTTTCTATATACACCCTTCAGAAAATTAAAATAGTTAGCTTATAAAAACTATCAGGCTTCCTGTCTTACAGTTAGAGCTTCAAAAGGGCCTGATGGCATTCTTATTAGTATTGATGGGTGCGGGATGTTGGCAATATGGTTGCAGTATGATCACAAAAAAAACAAAAAAACTTTTGAGCCTTAAAATGATGGAAATTATTAAAGTAATTTCTTAATTGTGGGACTCAAACATCTAAGCCCATGCTGACTGTGCTCTTAATATCGAAAGTGCTGACTATGGCTTTAAAACAGAAAGCAAATCACTTACGCTCAAGTGAGTAAACTTCACGACGATTCTAAAATTAGCTTGCGGTTATTTACACACGATTATCAATTAATAAACAATTTCTTTTTATCTACGAAATATTTCTTTTTTTATGCGTTGCGGTGACGTTGCTAATTAAACTATAGTTAAAATACCGGTATAAAACAGAATTGGATTATTTTCAAATCAGTCTTAAACGTGTGAGCTTGTTGAAGAGAACTTTGTTTCATTCGGGCCACATGATGTCGCTTAAGGTATGTTACAGTGGTACACTATGCACCTGTATGCTATAAGACATTAGCAATGATGGCCATAAAAGGTGCATTGATTTAGGACTTGAAGAGATATTAGAATATAATAATTAAAAACCCAGAGAATAGTTTATTTTTACAGTAAAAATAATAGATTTAAAAACATTTTTATTTTTTTGCAGTTGTCTTTGTACTAGAACCCACGTTTCTCTGAAAAGAATTCTTTATGTTAATTTACTGATATTTTACAACACACTGTATATGTAACTAATGCAGTTTCTCGGATCGATCTGCCGATAGCTCTTTAGGCAACTCTATCCGGGGAAGTTGTGCTAACAATAATAGGCGACCTACTTCGATCGTGATGGTGGGGACCACATAGTCTTGATTGTAAATTATTCATCCATTTTACTGCCATCTAATTTTGATTTTTTAAATTAAATATTATCGTACAGCGATGTATTGATCTAAAGCCATTGCTTTCTATAATAAAAAATATACCAGTTTGTAGAAAATATTATAAATGTTCCTTACGGTTCCTTTTCAGGTGTTTCTTTTAGTGCTCAGCATCACAGTGTTATGTTCAGCTACGTATGTTCCTCACCCAACCTGGCCAGGTTAGTTTATTATAATAGCAGTTCCATAATCAATGATCAACTACAACAATTTATGAATATCAAACAAATAATAGGAAGACGTTGATTTGTCTCATATGTCATCCTTCAGTCTGAATAATTCCATCCTAGAGGGGTGCAACACGTACTAAAGGAAGGGTTTATTCGGACTGATTATCCTTGTACATTTTGTTTAACGAATGTCTTTTCGCAGACTAAATGTTAGTAGTCGCATATCGGGATTAACTAGCCTGAAGAATTGTACCAAGATCCGTGAATTTCACTGAGTTTGAATCTTGATTTACATATCTCACTAGCTTAAAATCAAAGGAATCTCGATTACTCAAAGTTTCTTTAGATACTTATTAATTTTGCGTAATTAACTGCAATTGAATTACATTGTACACTTATTACAAATAATTGTTTCAAATATCACAATTTACTAACTACGGAACAATGACTGGAAATTCGACACAAGATGTTGTCTGCTCAAATCACAATGTGGATTATGCAACGTGGGGGGGAGGCGCGCAAAGTTATTTGAGTATGGTAAGCTCGTGGTAGCAAAACAAATGCAAATTAATGTTTTACAAATATAGCGGTAGTTGGTCAAAATTAAAAAATATTTGATAAATAGTGCAAAAAAATGGAAATGTAACATGGAAGCAAAGCACTTCAAAAATTTTAATCGTTAATGGAAACTATCCAAATTTTTGAATATCTAAGCGGTAGTGGTAGTAATCTCAAAAATAAAAACAAAGTATATATAGCGTATAATCCAACTTCAAAAATTTTAACATCTCCAAACCCCAATAAGATTATGGATTTCTCACACTCGGGTAGTGTAGTCAGGTAAAGATGGTGTGCAGGCCCGTCAGACACTTTTTCAAAAGGGGGGTGTGATGGTAGTGAAAGCTTTGCTTGTACATCTATTGACTTGTTCCATAGCTGATTAAATGTATATAACATATATGAATGAATATTATGAAAACATATTTTAGATCCCTGCAAAGACAAACCGTGTCCGGACGACTCTAAATGCTCAAGTTATTACGGCACTTACAAATGTACTTGCAATAGCCATGATCAGTATTGGGATAAAACTGCTAATAAATGTATCAGTGAGTATACTTTTATTTAAAAAGCCAAATGCATGGCTATAAAACATGAATTGTCTTTTTAGTTGTGTGATCACTGGAGTTACAACAATTTCTGTTTCTATATGTGATGTTCATAAAACTAATTATAAAAATCTGCGTTTCTAATTATTTTTATTATGGAAATATGTTTATTTGATAACAGAATTGAAATTATTATCATGATAGCAGTAAGTAATTGTTTTGATTGTATATTTTAGATCCATGCCCAGCGGGTTCTACATATCATCCTCCCACTTATTACGGTACATACACTTGTACCTGTGATAATCATGACCAGTATTTTGATAAAGCAACCCAAAAGTGTATTGGTGAGTATAACTTTTATACTTATAATACGCGGAAACATGAAGTTAGAGACAGTGCGTAAAATATGAATAGTCGGTACAAACTACGTGAAACAGATGCGATCCGGGGACTGGACTGACATGAACCAAATAAGAATGTAAAAAGAGATTCAAGATGGCCTAGGGTATTAAATGTCCATCCCATAAAATGCTAGGACAAAAACGTAATCACTAATCACCTCACCGTTTTGTTTCCTTTTGCAGACCCATGTGACCCTAGTCCATGTCCATCAGACGCCACGTGTCGCCGAACTCACTACCAATACAATTGGTGGACGAATAAACAAAACAAAGTCAAATACGAGTGCTGTTGTGAAAAGGGATACGAATATAACAAGGACACCAATTCGTGTGACGGTAAGCTGTTAAACCGGTCCAAACTAGTTGGGTTTACTTATTGTTTTAGACCTCTTATGTACGGAGGACATCGTTTAATTATTTATTATTTATTATAACGGTTGAGTCTCAGAGGTTAAATTTTGTAAGTGTAGAAGAGAGTGCAATAATACACAATGCTTAACGAAGTAGCTTAGGGTTTGCATCAAGGGTGCTGCTTGTCCTATACCAGAGAAGTTCCATGATCAACGATCAACAATAAGTTAATGTAAAAAATTAGGAATATTTTTGTTATCAAATCAAGTCGGGCGCCATCACTTAATACATGTAACGTATTTTGTTGCAATACAGGTTGCGACATTTGGATAATAGTGATGATTACATCCAGCGATGACTTTTTATCAAGCCTTTGGCAACTTTTAGGGAACACGACAAAGGCAGCTAGTTGCTAGCTAGACATTTATCACCGTGGTTTAATTGCCACATATTTACAAGTATATTCACGTGTCCCTGGTGTTGTATGCAGTTGCTAGTTACTATATAGCCTGAGATAACCTGCTGCTAAAACAGTTACAACAGAGTTGACCCAATTCACGCTTATGTGGCCATGTTCTTTTAACGTTAGAAATTTTCCATAAATGGTTCTGGCGACCTTTCCGCGGTTTTGCTGCAATAGATGGCCTCAGTGCAGTGCCGTGCTGAGAGATCTCAGCTAACAGTGATTGATTTGAATCCTCCTGGTGGCAAGGAAAGCAACCAACGACGTGAATATTGCTTCATTGATTCTCCCATTCTTTTGGAGATTTACCTTAAATATCATTGTGTTTCCGCATACTACAAAACTTTCAGTTTAATAGTTATTAAACTTAGAACACTAGATAATACCCTTCAAATTAAAATTCTTTATTTTTTCAGATGTAAATGAATGTGAAAAATGTCACGACGCATGTTCAAGAAAAAGCCGCCCTCACACAATATGTATCAACACTCCTGGTTCATATGAATGTTCTTGTGAGGCTGGGTACATGTTAGTAGCATGTGCGTACCCGTACTTATATTATAAACGTAGTGGAGGAGGCTGGGGCGCGTATGGATATGGTGGATACAACAGATACGGGTACAGTGGATATCACTGTGGTGCACCTTCCAAACCAGAACACTGGCCTCAGTTTATTTGCAAAAGTAAGCGCAATACAGCGAATTACACCTTTTAAGTGCAACATAATTTTACATTACAAGTATTACTGGCTAATCTGTCTGCTGAGCATTCCCTAATTAGTTTTAAAGATACCCCGGTCCCCGCACTCCAACAAAAAGGCGTAACACATGACCGTGACTTTTTCAAAATAATTTTTGCGATGTCCGTAACTTATCATGCTGGAGAGCGGAGACCGGTCAAGATACATTGAGGCGTGCATATATTTCAAAATAAGGGTTTGATGCGGAATAAAATACAGAGATAAACGTACAAAAGTATGCATTTTAAAAGGATAAAAAGTTTTTAAAATTGTAAGTGATAATTATTCCACCTGCAAACTCAAAACTTTGTAAAAATGAGCCTTATATTTATCTATGTATCCATAAAATGATATGTCATACTTTTTAAAATTTTGCTATTTTTGAAGCTCAGGTTAAAATCAACAAAATCGTATTCTCCAACTTTGAAAGCTCGTGTCTTTAAATATAAACCTGCATATCAAGATGTAAACATAATTTGTGCAATTCTGATTTATATTTTTTTGAAAATTGAAAAACATTTTACTAAAATGACCGCACATCAGGTCATGAAAACTGTTTTCAACCTTTCGTCCTTATAAAATTGAAATTATACTCTTTCCAAAAAAGCATAATTTGCATGTCTATCCCTTCTTTCTGATCATGAAAATTAGAGAAACCGAGAGTTATAGTAAATAAAAAGTGTAACATTATATCTTGAGTAGATGTTATATACTAGTATAGATTTTAATGTTGTATACTAGACTCTAGTATACATTTTAATGAACAGTGGTGCAACAGGAATTTACGTTATTAATTTTTATTTTTTGAATTTCCAAGATGGTATTGACAAAGTATTCGGATTGTTATGTTATTCAAGTTACGCCTGATATCTTATAAATACAGGTTTCAAGATGCATCAAACAGAGTATATATATCTTTAATTCCATTTTCATTTTACAAATCTTTTACAGAAATAGAGGATCCATGCAGTGACCCAAATGTAAATTGCCCTTCAAATTCGCAGTGTGTTAATGACCCTAGCGCGTCTGGTGGATATAGATGTCAATGTGATGATGGTTATACAGGGGATAACTGTGATGGTTAGAATACAATTTTGTTTAAAATCATTCAACTATATTCAAGAATTAAACTATTTATATCTTACACTATATATCTTAACAAAGTCGTTACTAAGGACGTTAGTTAATCACACACAGAAAACAAAAAATTATCTTTACTGAAATTTTCGTTGTTTTTGATTGCGCTATCTGATGCAATAGCAGAACAAAGCTAAGTAATGATATTATTGCGAGAGTAAGAGGTGAAATATTACAACGTTTGAAATCACTCGCTAAAGCCCTGTTTTGTTTTTAATACACGTATAATTTCTTATATATCTACATCTATTTTATTCTCAGATATTGATGAATGTACAGATAACACGGCCAATGACTGCGAGCAGACTTGTTCTAATACAATGGGAAGTTTTACCTGTGGCTGTAATCCAGGATATACACTGAATGCAGATGGCAAGACTTGTGACGGTAAGACAAAAACACTAAAAAAATTTGAAAAAAATATTCTGGCATTTGACCATAAAGATTGTTTGCTGAACATTTGACCATTGAAGTTTAATTCTTATGAGTTGCAACAGAAAACACGTTTGTGTATACATACAAGCTTTTTATTTTTTCCCCATGAATAATACAAAGATTGAAATAGTCCATAAGAGCATGTGCAATGCCATTTCATTGTTGTGCACAAGATGTTGTTTTGCTATTATTTACAAATACACGAAAAAATGTTATATATTGTGTTCATCTTTTTTTTCAGATATTGATGAATGTGCAGATAACACGGCCAATGACTGCGAGCAGACTTGTTCTAATACAGTGGGAAGTTTTACCTGTGGCTGTAATCCAGGA
>JAOXYB010073388.1:0-23708 GCA_028565635.1 Phoronis ovalis
CCCCCCCGGGACAAAAAGTCTTCGAAGCTATCATTGAAGAATGGCTTACGTCCAAATTTGATGGAAATTGCATTGAAGACTTGAAAATGTAATAAGTTTCATCACTACAGATATTATTGTGATGAAGTTGCCAATTTCAAAATAAAAGTTTCAGCATATTACCTTAATAGCACTACAAATCTGTTTGCTCACTTGCTGAATTTGCATTTAACCTGTGAATCCACCTGGTGTTTTGCTACATAAAATTTCCGTCCAAATGTTTAAAATATTTTTTTTGGAAGAAGTTCAGATGGTAGTACCTGAATCAGAGAATACTTTCAAGTTTGAAAATGTTTATGTATAATTTACTTCACAATAAACATTAAAAACAGTACATACTGGTCGCTTGGACACGCTTGTTTCCAGATTGGTTACTTCGAACTGGAATCCCAACAGATCAATAGGAATCTTGTACTTCCTAGCAAAATTCTGTGAAATTCCTGTCAAAAAGGACTGCGTGAAGTAGAAACCAGACACCCAGAAACATGATGGAGTGCCATTTAATATCCAGTCCTAGAATTTGACCAAAATTAAGTAAATTACACATTGAAGGGTAGCTATATATTGTTAGGGTTACTGCTTCTTTGAATATACAAAAAAAAACACCTAACTTCAAGGCAAAAGATTTGCTTCTCATCAAAAATTATAAACACATGACTGAATTAAACTCACCTTGAAAAACTGCAATCTTGCTAAAAGGTCAGTAACATATCCACCTAATGGTTTCAGTGATGGGTAAGATTTGGCAGCCCACATCCCAGGAACCTGTAAAATCACAATTAAATCATACATAATGTTCTGTTACACAAGAGTTGCTTAGTTCGAAGAATAAAGTGAAACTTAAGATAGTAAAATTAGCATACATCTGCCAATTAGAATGAGATGTTAAAAATATTCCCCTTTTAGATTTTTATTACTTTAAGTTGGTTTTAAGCTGCGATAAAAAAAAGGTTTAATAATTACAATTTTCACAAATAGTGAGTAAAACTGTGTAAATGACATATCCTCTGGTACTATAAATTTATTACCTTTCCCACCATCATAGAATCAAAGACATCTTCAAGTTCTGATGACATCACAACAAGACCTTTTATGGCCCGTTGAATATCAATCAAACTTTGGCGTACAACACTTATCAGACGGTTAAACCTGATAAGCTCCTGAATTAGCACCGTGTTCATCGATTCTTCATAACGTACGGGATATTTTTGCTGAAAGAGATAAAAAATCCAGGTTAGAATCAGTTTGGTTACATTGCTGACAATAGGTCTCTATGATTACAACTATAATTATTTCTTATGGTTTGTCTATAACAAAACATTGGGACTGCACAAGATTATTAAAAAAAAGTTAAGGTCAGGTTTAGTTAATTTCTCATTATTTAGTACGCAGAAAGGCTTTTTTATATAAAGTTGAAATATAATACTGCTAAATAGCAATATTCCACTTTTGAACATAGTAATTAATACTAAAATCAAGAAACTAGATTTTGTTAAAAAATTCAAATTATGCTCATGTGGCATCAACTGAAATATTATCTTGTGTTTATTCCTTACCTGTGACTCTTCCAGATTGTAATCGGGTGGAATCTTTGATAGGATATCTGAAGCTAAATCTTCAATGATTTCTTGAGATGACTTCCCTCCACCAGAAGTCTGAAATCACAACATATAAAATGTAAAAACTATCAAACATGGCTGGATTGCAATATTGATGATATTTCCCCATTGGCTAGTTTTTACTAAAGTATAATACGTTTTTTGGATTTAAGAATTGATAAAGTTCACATAAATTTCACTGCCCTTCCAATATTTACTGATACAGAAACCCAAAACTTTTCTATTTGTACACAGAGCATTTAGTAGTTCACACATAACTGAAGTATCTGTGTCATTGTTTTCTGGTCTCATTATACATTATTTTCTATTTTTCAAAATTTTACTTGTAGAGATGGGACAATATTATGATATCTTCATCAAATGTTGTACATCAAATTTCGCAATTTGCACAATCTCGAAAAAAAACTACAAGCTGGTGTTATATGCCTGAAATAGATCTTCTTTGTTTAAGTAACATTAGTATAATCATCAAAATAAAGCAACACATGGTGCAGTTGACAAATACTGGACATTAGTGATGCTTCACGACATCGATCAAAACAACATTAATTTTGAACATTTACAAAATCAAAATGCCTTCACATATGCTGGGTCTAATATAACTAAGTTATAACTTACTATAGTTATATTAGTCCCAGACTTATGTAATAATTATTTTCATGATTTCAAAAAGCAGCTTGTTAATGCATATTTTTCGAAAGAAATTTTTACGAAAGTAACAGCGATTTTGTATAATAGTATATGAATTTCTGAAAAGCAAAGACATAAGCATATTCACTTCAAGCAAAAACATAACAATACCTGGTCCTGGAAAGGTAAAAAGGAAAAAAGTTAATTATTTTTAATATAAAACTGGTAAATATTTTACACCTTTAGCATATGTAAGTTTTAACCATGTTTTTGAGGTGATTATTTCAACTACCGAAAATCGTGTTTCACGATATCAGTGCGTCTTATTTTTATTTAACTTTAAACTTATTGCAGTATGCATTGATTATACATAAAAATTATATAAAATATATATATAGTTTTGTTGCCATCATAAAAAGGTGCCATCAAAGAGGACATGAAAGCACTAAGATTAAACCTATCGATTCATCTGAAATTACAAACCGTACAAACAGCCTATTGATTTGTCATATAATTTGTATATGAATCTATTAGTCTAAGATAAGATTTAAATTTGGGTTGCCTTAGTGGGTAACCTGATGTTACATATACTGTTGGTGATAGCTCAAAGTACTGCCGGTGTACATCAGGCCACTGAATTATTTATATTAATGCAAATTGTAATAAGAAATGAATTTAAGATTCATACTTTTTATACTGGTAGGATACAAAAGATAGCAAATCAATTTAATCTCTCTAGATTGAGGTGACACAAGAGTAGAATGTATACTTCTACTATAATTCCATTATTTCAATGTTCGTGATTTACATACTAGTTATTTTATATACAAGTAAACTATTTGAAGACTGGTATGATTAAACTAGTTCAAAATGTTGTTTCAAAAGAATATTATTTGCACATTACACTGGGTCCAAATTCCTATGTAATGAGTATTAATGGCAGTCTGAACGAATCCATCTGTTAGTGCATGTTTGCACCTTCTCATCTAATGTCTGGGCTTAGTGATAATCAATTGTCCCTATAATCCTTCAATGAACAAGAGTGAATAAATAAGGGAAATACATCTTCATTAAACTTTGGACCAATCAGGGATCAGATTCTATATCATTCAGCTATGTATGATTGACCTATTGTGGAGCAGTGGTTACCACGTCCACCTGGTGTCAAATATCCCCAGGTTCGATCCTGGGCTTGTATATATGCCTTTCAAGGTAAAAAAATTACTTGGCTCTCAACAGTAGGGACTGTGTATCCCTCGTGACTTGGACGACTATGTCAAATGGGGGTCTCGTCTCTGTGAAGTCTATTTCTCAGGAACGTTAAAGAACAGTTACTGACATCGGTAATTGACCATCTATTAGTCCTTCCTCTTATATGTATTGTTTATTTTCACTAAGGCGTATATCCGTGCCTGCTAGGGTGTTATTGAATTGTAAGTTTGCTAGTGCGCTGAATACGGCAGCTTCACTGCAGGCTCTCCAGAGAGTTGAGATTGTTCTTGGAGTGAACAGACCCGTAAGCAGGGGGTAATTGTGTAAAAAAAGTCCTATGTAATTTATGTAAAGCTGCTTTGATTTACTATATGTGTAAGATAAAGGGCTATATAAATACAAATACACTAAATAACATTACATTCTACCTATTTCACTAGCTGCTTGCTTTCAAGTCTTAGTCCACTGTTGTTGCTTTTATACCAATTTATTGTAAGCAGCAATCTGATTGTTCAGTGAGTTTCACTGGGCTTAATAAATGTTTTTAAAAATATTAACAGGATTAACTTTTTTCTGTTTTTCGAGAAAACGAAAATAGAAGCAGTTAAACCAAGACGTTAAATAAGAACTAGGATATATAAAACTCTTAAAAGTTCATATATTCTAGATGAGAAGGTACAGAACACTAACGGATGGATTTATTCAGACTAATTATTAATATGTATTAATGGCTAAGGGGACAATAAATATGGTATCATTTTCTTTCATATTTCATATGCTAAATACATTTCACACTCGTCTACAAAATCAAAATTTAAGTTGAAAACACAATACAAATATGCAATTGTCATACAAGTCACAATACTCGTTGAAAACGTATATATTAAATGTTTCAAGGTTAGTATGTTAGTATAAAAGGTGAATTAGTATGGTGCCTATTTTTACATGCAATACTTTCAGAAGATAACACTGATTTAGAGATAAACGGTTTATATATAGTAAGGTAAGATTGATCATAGAAATCAAAGTATTAATACTAAAATTTAAGAAAAACTTCAATAAAAGTATACTTTGTTCATAATTTACAGATTTTCAAAACTGATGACATCAGCATTATTCGTTAATTTCATACGGAAAATCAGGTACATAACACATAATAAAATCTAAATATATTAGAATATATGCCGACATCAGCAATTTTCAAACCTGTGTCTTGAAACATGCATTTTTAAAAAACTAACAAAATGCAGGAAAAAGCTTAATATATAGAGTCATGCTTTTCTTGATAGTGCGGTTACACATACAATCAGCCATATAACAAAAACTATAGTTTCATGCCAAACAGGGGAAATATGTTACCTTTCCACTTGCCTGTTGATAAAGAAAACATTCAATGGCTTCATTAGTATAGTGCAGAGACTTGTATTACATAAAAACAAACAAACAAACATATTATGTAGGTCTTAATAGTAAGGATGGATAAATCGGAATACTTTCCAAGTTTTTGACAGAAGGATACAAAGCTGAGTAACGTTATAATTATAGTACTATGGTAAATTCTATCTCAACATGCTTTTCTCTGGAATTAAACAATTCAAAAGTTAAAATGGTTGATAAATTTGGAACCAGATAGAATAATTTCAGGGGCACATGAAACTTGCAAGTAGGCAAATTTACCAATGAAGTATAATCATGTTTTAAATTAATTAAAGATAATTTGGATATTATAAGTGGATAGTTACCTAGTTATTGCACACTGTGCTTTTATATAATTGGTTTATTAATTTATTAAAGTTTAGTAAGCCTTGTTAACATTAGATGCATAGTATTATTTATTATGACTCTGAGCTTATAGGTAAAGTGTACTATCAAATACACACCTCGACAACTAGCTAATATAAATGAAAATGTCACTTTCTGTACAAAACAGGAAACTTGCAGTGAATATGGGGATTTGTTAAATTGGTTTTACATTTTAACAAAATCGTATTTTCTGTTCTCATTAAATTAACAAGTTGTCATGCTGCACAGCCAGTAGACAAAACAACATTTTTCAATTAAATTAACAACTTGTGAATAATAGCTCAAGGCCACAACATTCAAATGTTGTTGTTTTTTTGAAGTAACATACCTGGCGAGGAAGAGTAAGCAAAACACCATCAAAAAGTTGATGGGTTTCTTGTTGATCTTTAGATATATCTGCATTCTCATGTAAACCAAATACCTAAAAAAGGACAAAATACGCATCAGTCTTGTCTTTTTATATCACACATCACATTTCAAATTTAAACAGATCCAACACTAAGCTTTTATGTGTCTAACAGAAGCTCAAAGTAACAATCAAAATGACAACTTCTTCTGTTGTTGCAAACTGCAGATCAGCAACAAGAAAGTGAAATGTAAAAGAAACCGTGTAAAACATATCGTGCCGTGTCAACAAACAACAATACAATAGCAAATGGTCCTCATGCCCTGGGTCTCTCGTCACTGCCATACGTGCATCAAATAAACATTGCCACAAATGCTATTATTCGACGATATGACAAGGAAGTCAGCAAATTTTATAATATCAATTACCTCAGGATGTGGTATAAGTGGGAGGCTTCTGACATACTCCAAGTAGCTTTCATATACAGCATCCTTTGGAGCGTAGTATTTGCCACTTTCTGAGAATTTGTACTCATCATTGTATATGGTATCTTTGGAGTAGAATATACTAAGCAGGCTAATAATGAGTCGTCTATCTTTTTCATCGGTCACTCGACCACCATAGTTGCATTCTCCAGTTAAATATGTTAGGGCTTCTAAAGGTGGTTTATCGTAATCATTGGTAAACATCTACAAAAATATAATTTATGGTATAAGAAAATCTTTTTATGATGGTGTAAAGATTGACGAGTAAGTGAAATAGTTAACACACTGTGTACACTGTTGCGCAGTCATCATGCAGGCCAGACTGTATTACTCATCTTCATGATTATTAATTAAGTTATAATAAATAATCAAACTATAACTAGTATTTAGTCAACTTACATAACACAATGTAACATAACATATATATCGTAATGTAACATAACGTAACATAACTTACTATCCAAACTTTCAAAGTTTCAGACACGTTTATTTAGTTTTTCTTACCGTATCTATAAAAATAGATCAACCTATTTTTTTTACAATTCTGAATAATGTGAAGGTCCTATCACACTGCAAAATAGGATTGACTTTTAAATTTATTTACGAGTATACCTCTAACTGTCTGACACTGATTCTCAAGTCAGACTCGTTAAATTCATATGGTACGTTCCAACCTAGCGGACCAAACTTTCTTCTTTCTTGAATCAAAGCATGGAAGAAACACAATCCAAACAATAACTTCTTAAAAACCTATAATTAATATGTGAACAAATTAATGAGATACTAATCATGAAAAGAAAATTGTCTTACGTTATTTCTTCAGGACATATAAAAATTAAATAAATGAGAAAAGATACTTTTTTCATTTATTCCTCAAATATCATAATTTGATTTTTGAAATAATCATATCAGTGAAGAGTTATACCAGTAATAGGAGAATTTGATGATTCCATCAAGTCTTCACCTTACCCACCTGTGGCTTATTACATCCGTTAAAGAACTGAGGATCAGATATAGGATCGGTGAGATAAGATCTCAGTAGATTGGCACGCAGACCTTTAGGTGGTTCATTAGTCATCTTGACACTATTCTGAAGAACTGACACAGGGAAATCTGGTGAAGGATAACTTGTCAACCACAAACGGAAATTAGGGGTGGTTTTGTTAGGATCTGTGATAACCTGTAACCAGAATGGGATTATTTAGTTATAACTATATTATTATGATAACAGTATATAAATTATGCTTTATTTACAATAATGGGCAATATGCCCTTGTGTCACATGTCCTTGTGCAGTCTACAAACTACAGTGCATGATTCTATAATACATAATATATAAGAATACAAACATGAAATCTAGAAAACATGCTCCCGAAATTCTATTGTTGCTATTTACAATCAAAATGTATACTACGTACTGAAGCACATATATTACAAAGGAGCTATGTGAATCTTTGCTTTGTGATATCAGTTGGGCTCTTAAGAGAAACATGATCATTTGGGAACATTTTAACAAGTTTCTTTTGTGTAAAATATAAATGGCACTCAAGCCATATATACACCTGAGTATGTTACAAGTACTAAATGCAACGTCGCACACACAGACACATATAAATGCACGCACACACATATGAGCACTACTGCTTACTGTTTCACATATCCGTTGTAATTCTCCGAGCCAGGATGCTGCTAAATGACAGTTTTGTAATACAACCCATGTACCAGCTGCAATAGCTTCATTTATCATGGACTCTGCAATAGGTCCTTGACCTTGTCCTAAAGAAATAGTCTTCAACCCACTGCCTCGCATCCCTGTAATGTCAGTATGCTGGTATAAACATTGTTGAGGTGAGTGTTTACATACTTAGTAACAAATTATAAGGAAGTGGCCTAACCAAGTCTTCAAACAAAATATGTGTTACTTAATAAATTATGTAAAAACTTAAAAATGCTAAACAAATTAAAAAATATTTTTAATATTCAATAAATATAACAGTTACTTAAAATTTTCAAATAAATGTGCAAGTAAAAAACAATTAATAACAGGAGGAACAAAATAGGTAAAAACTATGGGTTTTGGTATATTTGTGCACATGGCATGGTGCAAACTATAAGAAAGCTATTTAGATTCATTTTTTGTAATTTTTCAACATTAAGTGATTATTTACAGACAGTACAACAATATACCACTAGTCGATTTTTTATCCATCATCACTTTACAAAGATTTTTGTTTTTAACTAAGCCGCGGACAAAAACAGTGAAATGAAAAATTAGCAAAATTCACATAACATCACATCATGTTTTTCTTGTATTCCAAAAGTATAGAAAGTTTTCAAACTTATGGTTTAAAACAATTTTTTTTGCAAAAAAGTTAAAAATTTAATTGTTCTAATTAATTTAATTATTCAACAGAACATTCAAACTAAATGTGACGTGGAAAGGACTAGTGTATTTTGTAACATATAAAGCTGCACTATTTATAACCTGAAAACAAGGGAAAACAGTGTGTCATGACAAGTAAACAAAAGGACATAAGTCAAGAAATGATGTATACCTGAAAAACTTGGATTTGAAAATAGCATTACACATTTTGTAGATTGTGTTAAAATAGTCTAAATTTAGTCATTCTCTCCTAGCTGATGAGCTAAATTTTAATAAATTTGTAAATATACTTTTGTTGCTTTGCGGTAAATAGGAAGCCACATTTTATCAGTATCTTTCCTGATTTGTCATGAAAAGGTTCTCAAGGCCATTGCATTTCTAGTATACTTTTGTACTCTTTCATTAAATTTGCGGTAAATATAATGAAACACATGCATCTTCTTAGAAAAGGCCCGAGTCAGTAAGTGCATGCAGAAAGCTTTGTTATGTACTACATTTTTCATAACAGCAAAAGGCATAGTTGCATGCAAAAGTTTTGTACAGAGCTTTACAATTGTTCTCACTATCAGTGCTGATGAACAAATATTGTTTAAAATTGTATTAAAAACAGCAGCGGATGTCAAGTTAACTCCATTTATCAACTTGCAAATTTAGATTTCATACTCTATGCAATAATGAAGGTGTTAGATAGCACATAAAGCAAACGATTAATAACATGAAAGCAAGGTCAGAGTTGTGTACTGCCTTCAGCAATGTAGAACTTAAATAAGAGAATATACACATCTCTGACCTCCCTTTCAAAGTTTGCGTAACAGGCACATTGTATATTACATAGAATGTAAAGCAACAGGATGTACGAAAGGACAAGTGATATCTATCATTATTTTAATTAAAACTCAGACTGGCACCCAAATGCTGGTGCAGTTTTTTTTCTTTTAAACAACAAAATAGCGTGCTATATATTGTAGAGCTCTGTAATTGAGCTAAGTGAGGTTTGACCATAGATCCATGCATGCATGCTATGAGAATGGGATGTGCACTGAGGTGGTTTCTTGTTTGACATACGAGCGTATCTGTCTTGGTTGAAGAGATCCTTGCCAAGCACAAGTTGAGTTATCTTGCTTCTTTGGCTGGCACTCATACTCATACGTGATGTAAGGGAGCGAGGGATTAAACCTGAAGTCAGTCCACGCATATTATATATAGCACTCAGTGTATATTAATAATCCTTGATCTATTGCAGATTTTAAAGAACAAATTAATTTTTTCTATAATTGCGCACATATACTTACTAGACGCAATTGCAGTTCGAGCTATGTTAAAAAACTGCAATAAATCACTGTCAAACTTATTATATGTTATGAGTATTATCATGCAAAGCATGTTACACTGCAAAAAGTAATTGTAATTAAAATAATCTTAAGCAAAACAACTATAAAATTAAAATAATGTGCAGTGATTAACTTGAGAGCTTTAATTAAATTGCTCAAAATTTATGGTCTACAATAATAACATGCAAAACAAAGGAGTAACATTTTGAACAGTACAGAATTTATTCCATGTTTAGTCGATCAGTAAATCTTAGTTCCATAATGATTTTTGATGCATAGATCCATTTTTTAAAATGCCTTGCTGGCTTGAAAAAGTGTGTAACAATGTATTAAAGTGCTAAAAATATGTGAAATATAAGTTATATGGGAAACGCACCATACTGTCCAACAGCATGTTTCCTGCAATTAAATCAATGACGAATGACTATAATCACCCTGATATCATTAATATTTTAAGCATAATTATTGTACAGTTACAGTAAAAAATGACGTATAAAACATGCTGGTTTTAATTAAAGTTACTGTAAATTTGTTTTCTTTCAATGAAATTCAGAAAATATAAAAGCATGCTGGTAGCAATAGCTTTCTTTTTGGAAAAATAATATTTTTAACATTTCTATATTTTTCTTTAGAATAACAATTCTGGTATAATGGATCAGACAATGTGATCAAAGTGCTTCACAGATAAGATCACACACTTTAATAATCAAGCTTCAAAATTGTATTCAATATGTGAAGAATGGTATTCAAGGAATTTTTAACTCAAATTTTGTACATGTATACCAGACCTGGCATGCTGTTATCATGCAATGTGATTATTGTAAAATATACCCACACAAGCCCTCATATCAAAATGAGAATTGACTAAAAACACTGCATTAAACTTTCAGGAGTCATTTGATGTCATGATTTATGATACAGACTCAGCACATGCAGCATTTTATCTTAGCTTATGTGAGTGTGGGTGAAATTTGTTAGACATTGACCATACCTTTTATAATTATATTGAACTCATTTGCTGATATTAAACCTACAGGTGTAAAATCTCATTTAGCCACTAAAAAGTTAATTAAGCTATTTTTTCAAAGTTAAGTTAATTAGCAAATATTTCAATGCTTACAGTATCCAGGAGACATTAAATTTTGATATTACTAGCAATGTAAAGGTTTTAAAATGTTTCCTGGATACCAAATTTTTAATCTCAAAAGCAAAATGCCACAGCAAACAACAGATAAAATTTTGAAAAATCCTGATAAAAATTGAAATGTGAATCAAAATGTGAACATACCCTTTTCTTCAGCAAATTTGTACAAGCCTGCCATAGGATCAGCACCAGGAGACAAAACAAATATGAGAGGAGTAAAATATTGAGAATCCCGATAACTGATGGCTAGGTCAAAGGTCGGAGGTTCAATATATTTCTGGCTCATATTGGCAACGATGTATGACTGACAAGCTGGCACCATCTATAAAAAACGACAACTGATTGATAAATAAGTCAAAAATTTGGAAGATTATTCTCAGTGTCTTCTATTGGACATCTGAAGGCAGTCTGTTCTCTTTTACTGTAACATATTATTATTACATAACAAGCACAAAATATACATTTGATGGCAAAACGAACCCAATCGGTCCTAAAATGCTCCATGTATCATGAACAAATTGCACAAGTGCAGAGAATAGTGGGTTGAATCTCATGATAAAATGCTGCAAATGGTGGGATCACTTTGTTTCATTTGACTACGCTGTCAAAAGCAAGCAAGCAGTCTATTGTACATAAAATGCACTAGCAGATGCTAATTATGTGAAGGTTGTTTGTAGCTTGTTTGCAGCAAAGCAACAAATAGTAACATTACTATGTATTAGCATAAAAGACAAGACAAACTTAATGTAGTCATTTTATACATGTATCCAATTATGTAACATAATATGACATACTTTATCTGGCCTCAGACATCTTAGTACAATTAATTTTTCCAATAAATTTAATTTCTCATCCCAGGGTTCGGGTAGTGTCTCGTTTTGTGGCGTTGTTGAGTCGTAAATCTTTTTCCAGGCAGATGTCTAAATTAAGTAAAACAATCGTCATTAGAATACATAGTACAGATTTCAATTTAAACAGTTAAAAATGTCATGTTGATTAGAAATATAATTTACAGTTTTGTATATAATATTAAAATATTCTATGTTATTTCTAAAAAATGAATTAATGTTTTTAACAATGGATAGAACTTTATAGTGATTTGATTTCCTAGTGTTACTTATCCATTAAGACCATTTGTTTTATAACCAACTGTGAAGGATTACACCGGGCACTAAATGTATAATAATTAAGTCAGTTTTACTATCATGATAATCATTTTATTTATACAACATGTGTTTGTGTTTTATCAAATTATACCAGAAATAAAAACTCACATTATGTTTAAAGTGATCCATAAATCCTCTGAAAGCTGGCAGATCTGAACATCTGACGACTTCACCCCAAGACTTTTCAGTCAGCCATTCTGAGGCAGGATTCAAGAAGGGATTTTCCAATGCTACGCCTCCCGTCAGCAAGAACCTCCATTCGCGATCATCAATTTGCCCCCTAAAAATTAAAGTCACCAACAAAAATGTTATCATTACACAACTGTCATGTCTTTCATTAGGATAGAAAGTCTTGTTTGTTCTTTAGGCCCATTTGATTGCTTATAATATACCCGCTTACTTCCAAGGAAAAAATACTGTCAACTTGACAGATGTGTTACTCAGATTTAGTGACACTTTACTGAATGTTTTTTTAATATCTGATGAATGGAACTGATAATAAAAGATGCATACACTGCACTAATGACACATTCAAAATGAATTCTTTTTCAATAAAATAATTAAACACCTAAATTATTGCAGAAATATGTACAGAACTTACTCTACTTTTAGTATTCCAATACACAGTATGAATGAGAAGAGGAGTTTGTCTTTCTCAAACAGTGATCTGCAGACATTTTGGTAGATACTGTATGTAAAGTTTGCATTCAAATTGCTAATTCTGGTTTCCAATTCACTGGAAGGTTCACTGTTATCAATGGACTAAAAAGATGTGATGATGTAGTTAGAATTTGTATACTACAGTTTCATTAAATTGAATTTCAAAGTCACTATAAGTAACAAACATTATAAACACTAGTTAGTGAATCAAATATAATTATTCATTTGTTTACTAACCAAAGCTTGTTTATAGATTTACCATATAATGTCTAAAAATTTCACTAAAAATATTTTACTGAAAATACATTATGATATATAACTATATATGTCATAATAAAAAATGAATTCTTATTTCGAATGTCTCCAGTGATGGAAGTTACATTTTTTCATCTTACCTGCAAATATAAATTGATGAACCATGCAAGTGAGTACTGGTACATTGGATCAATGCTGGCTAAGTCAGAGATACAGAAGAATAATATGCTGCCATGCTTAGCTACAGGCTTATAACCATTTCTGACTTGATCGATCTCTACTTCTGTTTTACTGGCGATTTCCTGCTTGGCAGCAATTTCTTCTGACAGTACTTTACTTGACGATAAAATCTCAATGGCAGTTTCATCTTCCAAAATATTTCCCTAAGAAACAAGTAAAAAATCAGTCATATGCACGGTGTCCAATAGATGCCAGACACCAGAAGATACACAAGCAAAAATATTGTGGTACACAATGAATAACAGTTTAAGGTTTAGTCATTTTTAAAAAGCATAGTATAATATTATTTCAAGTCAAGATTGTTTACCAAAAACTGATACCATCAACCTAGATTTTAATCAAAGTATTTTTTACGATATTAAGTTACCTGAGATGAGGATAACACTTCCAGAATTTTGTCTTCAATTTCCTTGAGTTGTCTTCTATTTTTGGCACTTTCTAAAATGAGTTGATTCTTCTTCTCTTCTAGTTCCGGCTTTTCTTTTGCAGCTACAATACCCAGTAACTGGTCTTCTAAACCCATGGGAGTGATCATGAAGTTGAGCAGTGTCACCTGTTACGGAAAGTTTTATGCAATTAGATATAGAAATAAAATTAGGAAAGTTAGACACCGATTCTTTGTAATATAAAAGGTTCAGTTCATAACACAGTAAAGGCTGTGTAGAAATTATAGCAGCTGATTCTTTCACCTTATTGCAACTTTTAGAAGTCTACATATTAAGAAATAAAACAGCATATTGCATATCATTATTATCTTTATGGGGAAAACAAATGAAACATGAAAATAGCAAGTTTGTAATTTTTTCTGTTTTGCCCTAGACAACAAAAATGCCTACCTTCACAGAAACTTCAGGTAGATAGTGTGGGTTCCTGAGACGTGTTGTGATGTAAAACTGGAAATCTTTACTGTATTCAACAATATGGTCTCCAATTCGGATATAGTCAACACCATTCTAAAACAGAAAAGCACAAAAACATTAATCTAAAGTAATCATTATATGTTAGTTCCATAATGTGTTATTAAATAATTAGTAAAAAAAATACATGCCTGGACTAAAAAGGACTCAAATGTCAAATACAATTTATCCTAATGTATTATCTGTAAATTAAGTTCTAAAATACTTACCACATAATTTATAAAACTTTACTAAGGTCAGCCATTGTACATTTGATAAAAATTAAAATTTTCACAATACACCACTGTATTCTTACCTGTTTAAATGTCTGTTTGAGGAGAACAGGTTGAAGCAGTGGGTCTAATTCCTCTCCAACATTCTCTAACAAACACGGATTACCAAACTGAAAATGAAAGTGCAGTTTGCAGTGGAATTCACAAAAAATCAATGTTACAGCTAATAAAGAATGAAAATAATTAAATAATACCCATTCAGTCTCATAATACCAGTACATGAAGTGACTACTGGTGTTTTATAGTGTATTATAGTGTAAGAGATTGAAGAGTGGGGTCCTAAAGGATTAATCTCATTCAATGAGACTGTTTATATATGGTACCTCATGGGCCCCTTATGTCAGCCTCAGTTTTTACAATGGGATATCTTTTTTAAGTTTATTTGACAATTTTTACCATGGAGGTGTTGTTTTCAAATATCTTTTTTATCACAGGGTATTTTTCTGTTGATACTGTTGATCATAAACTTGCCACATGAACAGTTTTATTTCCACATTTTTTTACCATATGGATATTACTTTTCAAGAATTTTTTTCCAAACTGGTATGGTTTTTGCAAATAATATACCATGGGGTATATTTTCAGAAGCAATTGGGTTAAGGCCTTTTTATCTGGTGCTTTACACCCTACAAAGTTTTTTGTCAAGCACCCCCTAAGGGTGTAGCTACAGCCAAGATTAATCTTTGCAAAATGGCCACCTTCTCAGTGACTAGGAAGTGCAAGCATGTGCTTCAAAACTGTTTTGTAAATAAAAAAATTAACTTGAATTGTATTATATTTTGTCAAAACATGAATTCCAGTAAGATAAAATCTGTAGCATGCAAACAAAATTTTTCTTGAGCATATACCAACAAAAAGTATCTTTATTATGTACCTGCATGTAGTATAACACTAAAATTAAGGTTGGTTGTTTTTATGAATAAAGAATAAAATTGGGTTGTTTCCAGTTTTTTTATATAATTACCACATACAGTTGAACAACAATATTAAAATAATACAAATAACCCATTATGCCAAGAGTAAAGTCTAACAATTTTACCTGGGAATTTTAATTCTTTAAAAAGTTTTCGCACAGCATCTGAGTGGTACTGACAGTATAAGCTGTTTGAACTTCTAGTACGATATCTACTGAAGACTTGAAGTTAAATATATAGAATATAAGATAATATATATATAATTATTATTTTTTTAATATTTTACTCAAATTTTTTAATTAAGTCCAAGCACAGCAAAAGACAAATAACAAAAGTTCTCCTTTTCAAGCAACGTCAGTTAGAGTATATGCCGTTTCTTCTTCAGTAGTCTTAAATATTTTGTTTGGATTTTTTCTCCCCATAATGTGGCACGCAGACTGCTTAATATCTTCATTTACCCACATTACTAAACAAGGGGTTATAGCAGAATTTAGTGGAAATAACCACACAAATGCACGATGCACTCCTATGGGGAACTTTGTAAAATCTGGATCCAAATCTGTACTCAGAATAACAGGAAGAAAACTGATGATAAATGCTGTGCTGATGACTCCTAGACGAATTGCAACTTTTCTCCTTAAACGAGCTTCAATCGACATTTTGAACACTTTTCTGACGCATACCATTTTGAGCATAATAATGATGTAGCACAGAATAGTGACTATCAAACATATTCCTCCAATAATAGTAGTAAAATATTCTCTGCCAAATTCATTTTTCCAAGTACATATAGAAAGTTGGGATACAAAATCAGCTGCAAAATTTGATGAAGCTAGAACAAAAAAGGTTGTAGCACTATTGAACATCCAGCTTGAAAATACTATAATTAATGATCGTTTCTTTGAAAAAATTCGAGAATAGGTATTGTAATTACATAATGTCATAATCAATCGATTAATTGCTAGCAGCATGAATAATATAAAAGTTTGATGAAATGATAAAGTTACAATAAATATATTCAGAGCACATCCTCCTGATGTAAAAGTAGGTTGTCCCTTGTTTATAATCACTGGAGTCCAAAATATGGCAATATTTAAGCTGACTAGTAAATCAGTTATTGCCAGAGAAAGTAAGAATATATTCAATGCTTTTTGTCTAAGAGTCTTCACCCATGCTATGCAGATAATAATCAGAACATTTCCAAAGGTACCCAGAATTGTTAAAGCGATGGTGACAAGAGTCTCCGGTATAATATATTCTATACCTAAACGAAAAGTTGTATCTGTAATCCAAGAACTGTTGCTATAGGTACTTTCCATATCTAGAACTGTTTACTATATACTGCAATAATTATTTTAAATGTATAGAATGACGATGAGTTTCCTCCACAAGTTGTGTTGATGCACTTATTCCTTCAATATCCACAGTTAATTACCACAGTTAATTACCACAGTTAATTCAAATAATTATATCCTATGGTAATATCGTAAATTGTGTTGTCAGTATATGTAGCACATAAATCAATCCACAATAAAATCCTAAATAAAGAACAACTGTGATAACACAGCTGTGTCTACACAAGTCTTTTATAGTAATGTTAGACTACAATCACAGACATAAAGTACGTGATCAGTAGCTGAAATCATTCTCGTTACCTGCATTCCCTTTTGATTAATTAAGCCCACATAGTTAAATGCTATTACTGATACCATCATTATCATACAATAAATAAAGATGTTCACCCCGAATAGAATAACCAAGCCTGTCATATGATATAAATAATTAAACTGTTTATTCTTCATCTTCAGGGTATTTTTTAAGTTGTAAATAATCAATCTTTATAAGAAATTAAGGGATTGTTGAAAAAATTTGAAAATACTTTAAAAGCAACGATTCAATTAAATAGACCTGCTGAGCAAATACAATGCAGCAGCTCAAGATGGTATAAACCTTACTTCATAACAAAAGTCATACGAATCATTGCTTATGTACATATATGTACGTTACTATTAGACACATAAAAGCATAATTACATGGAGTGAAGAAGGATGAAGTTGTCCTTAATTGTGCTTACTAGTTTTAGATCTAGTAAAAGTAATACAATATATTGAGAAAAATTAATAACATGCTTGTCGTTATACTATTTTTTGGTTGTTTGAAATGACATGTAACAACACGCATGGAAAATACAGTCTTATGTCTACCACACAGGCAGACTTTTTGGCCGTCATAAAGTTGAGCTCCTGCTGAGATGCATAGTGGCCCGTTGTTGATATTTCCATAACTGTCACAACAAATAGGTTTCTTAAGTAATAGGACACTTTGATTTATCATAATTTTAAAAGTAAAACAAAGAAATTCATCAACTCCTTAAATTTTGCCTGAAATGTTTAATTTTAATTTAATCAGTTGAAACAGAAATCCTCGCATCAAAAGCAAAGAAACAGGGTTTACATCAAATAGCTTTTAATTTTATTTGACAACCAGTGCTTCAAGAAAAAGAATAAACAATCATTCTCATGGCACTATCATTCTCACTATGCTCATGACCAAACAGTCACTTTTGCTGTCAAATCACAATAATTTGCTCACATTATTGTTATAATAAATTTTCTTTGCTTTTACGTCATTGCTGTAATATCTGATGTCATATTTTGCATAACCATTGTTGGGAACTCTTATTCTGAAGAAAGTTAAATAAACTGAAATATTAATTTTACTTGGGTCAGTGGTCATTTAGATGACCTTCAGACATAGTATTTAAGGTAAAAAATGTCACCAGGAGTAAAATAATACTGCAACAGCTTGACTGTGACCACCAGACAGAGATGAGTACTATAATCTATTAAACTAGTGTAATTCGTTTCCACTTAGGAAATATTAACATTTTTTCCGATTCCAATGGTTTGAATAAGCTGCTGACTTGTACAATAAATAACTAAAATTAATGTTTAATACTTCTGAATAGTTGCCTGGTAGTAAGACTGCTGTTAACAAATTAACATGACCGTACTGTTCATAAACATGTAAAAAATGAAATATTATTTATATATTAAAAATATTATGCATGTAATAAGACTCCAAAACTATTTTCTCAGACAATGATCATATCAAGAAAATTTTACACTATATAGTGCGAGTACAAATACCAAGTGAAGGCATGGAAATAGGGTATATTATAGTTGCATCTTTCATACACTGTTTCATATATTTATTTCAATGTAACAAAATTGAATTAAACAACTTGTAAATGGTCTTAAAAGAAACTAAAATATTAAATGCTTCTATATTTTCCTATTTCAGCATATCAAAGCATGGCATCTAGTCACCAAATATTCACAGAAATCAACGAGGAGTTTCTATCCTGTTCCATATGCCTGAAGCCATTTACTGATCCACGGTTCCTGCCATGTCTTCACACATTTTGTTTGAAATGTCTAAAAGCACATATTATCAGCAAAAGTGCACAAAGCAATACTTTTGACTGTCCAGAATGCAGGTCTAAGACTGATTTACCACACGATGGAGCTGTTGGATTCAAGAGCAACTTTTTTATTTCTTCACTTCAGGCAGTTATTCCTCTAAATGATGATGGTCTTATATACTGCGAGGTATGTGAGGATAACAAACAAGCCATTGCCACTCTGCATTCAGTGTGTTGACAAACTATGTCAACTCTGTGCAGAACATCATCACAGAACAAAATTGTCTCATGACCATCGTGTACTGAGTTTAGAAGAATATCGTTCCAGGAAATACCTTGATGAATTACAAAACAATCAGAAGACTTTTTGCTCTGAACACAAAAGTGATCAAATAAAGCTGTACTGTACTGAGTGTAAGGTAATGGTATGTTTAATGTGCAAAGCATTGCATCATGACAATCATAGAATGACAACCCTCCATCAGGTTGCAAAGTCTATGGATGATCTTCTACAGGAACTTATTAAAAAGTTAAATATAAAAAAAGAAAATTTGTAACGTACAGTGATAATTAATGTACACAATGTCCAGAAAAACAATGGTAGAAAATGGTGGTGATATAACCAAGGAGATCACAATATGGGCACAGCAGATGTGCGCACAAATCAATCACCTTAAGCATACCATGATCACAGAATCACTTAAGAAAGTAAATCAATGAAAAACTGAAATTGACGAGTCACTGGAAGCGGTTAAAATAATGCTAGGTGCTGTAAATGATACACTTGAATATGCCAGAACAGTAGTAATTCATGCAAGGGATGTTGAGAAAATTCAACAAAACAAGGACCTTGTGCAGAAGTTACAACAGCAATGTGAGCAACGCCATGCAGACATACCAACGGGAACTATAATTGTAAAGTTCAAACCAGGGCAGCTGTTTTCAGAAAAGCCTTACACTGTGGAGGAACTAAGTAAAATCACCAGTGAATCCACTTTAATTTGCAGACATCTTTTACCAGCCTAGCACCTGATCAGAGGTATTGCCTATAGTTGGTATGAGATTCTACTAACCCGTCAGGGACCAGGTGTGCATGTGTACAAAAGCGGGATATGGCAAGATGCAGCTGAAAAAACCTTGCGACATTACTGTTAACAAGATAACAACAAATGGTTACATGCAACAACAGTAAGATACATTTAAAGACAGCTTTAAAGATCTTGAGCATTGTATACTAAAGAACAACATGGTTTCATCACTGTCAACAGTTAGAAATTATTTATCCCTGTAGGCTTTTAGGTATAGTGACAATTATGCTAATGTTCTTGATTATTATAACTAATAAAGGTTAATCATTGGTAAGAACAATTTAGGTGATAAAAAAGATCAGACCTTGTTATTATGGTTATGACTGATAAAGATGAAAATACACAGGATTCGTTTGTGGCACTACATTTTAAAATTTGTAAATTATGCACACTGCAAAAGTATCATCACACTTACTTGAACAGTTTAAAATCTGTATACAATGTTATGTCACATATAATGAAACTTATCAATAAATCAGTGTAATATACCTACAGACCATGAGGCTGTTGCTAGCAATTTATATAAATTAATGAATCAACTTCTTTGTAAATGGTAGCTTATGTGTGTATTGGGTTTGGTTTGTTACTAAAAATGACAAATGGTACACTTGATGCTAGACCTGGATAGATGTTATTTTCCTCTAATCCCTGAGGCAAGTTCATCATTCGGCATGCTTTATAGGAACAATAAAATCACGTTATAAACTTCAAACTCACCTGTAGGCAATTCTCTAATGTTCTGACATAATTCGGATCACTTAATTTGATGACTTCTAGCTTGTTCGATTTCTCCATATTTTTCACCCATTTATTAGCCTGACCTTGAGGGTCTATCATCAGTGGCCACCGATTAGCACTAGTCACAATAATGGCATTATCCACAGAGAAGCTGGAAAAGCAAATGTTAACTCACTTTGTTTCTAAGAATAAATAATAATTACTTCATGGCAATCTAATTAATGTCAGTATTTATATTATTCCTCAGACTGATGGGATTTTCTCCATATGATGATTACCAACAAACAAAAATTACATTTCTCCACAACAGCATTCAATTCTTGGTTTTTTTGTGGTGCAGGGAAAACAGAAACTGTGTCAAGTCATTATAACAAGTGATGCTGTGCACTAAAATATAATTATGAAATTCATAACAAGAGATATAATTTCATAAAAATGTAATTAGCCATTTTACTTTAATTTACACCTGAATTCAGTGTTTCCTGACAGGACATGTGACACCATTATGTAATTCTTACTACACAATGATTGAAACTCACCTGTCCACAGGTAAACCAGCAATATTCCAATCCCTGATCTTGACTGGATCACCCAGTGTATTAGACAGGGAGAAGTGATCTGACAATGGAATGCCTTTGTTTTTACACATATCATACCACTCTTTCAAACATTCCTGAAAGTTATCTGGTTTTAATTTGTCTTTCTTATAGCATTGTTTACAACATGAGGCAAGGCCATGTAATTATAGTTACCATCCATTTCATATTCTCCTCCAGTCAATTTATAAATGAAGCCACAAAAAAAATGGAAAACAGAAAATGAAGTATTCATACCAATTATCAATAAACACGAACAAAAAACCATTAGCAGTGGTTGTCAACTATATTTATAAGACATCAAAATGCTACTTCGAACACTTTGCCCAGATTTAGTTTCAAACCGTTTTATATGAGTTTTGTTTACACTGATACAGAGCTTCAGTACTGAAAAAAGAATGCTTACCTGCCTATACGCCAATATAAATGGTCCCAAATAAGCTACAACACTCGCTGAGAGCAATACATCTCCCACTATATTATCATAAGTATATGCTAGTGTTTCTACATTTTGAGTCCATCTTGTCTTCTCCCCTCCTAAACCACTGATCAATTTCTCTGCACGGACAATTTTTATTTTTGTTAACTCGATGTTAGCTTCAAGATTCTAGAAATATAATAATTTATAACTGACACAGTTTTTTGAAACAATCATTTAAAATCATGAATAATTGGAAAATTCAGTTTAAAGTTAAAATAATAATTTCTGAATTATTATATAATTATTGTTACTGCACAGAGTTAAATGACAAAATGACATAAAACTGCTGTATTATGTATTAACTACTGTTTAAATTAAAGACCTTTCCATCAATAAATAATCTTTTCAAAATATTTCATAAAGCAAAATTGTCAATACAAATACCATTTTTTTCAATAAATGTTTTGCATCACCAGCAAAGGGACACTCATCAACTTGCCATTAGTATTTTTCAATTAGAGATTGAAAAACTGCTGTGTTACATCATAGCCTACCTCTTTTTCTTCTTTCTTCATCCTAAAGTTTTCATTCAGAGCATCCATTTTATCTGTCACAGCCTTTAAGTCTTTTCTCTTTTCATCCAGTTTATCCATTTGGTCTTGTAATACAGCCATGGCTGCTGCCAAACTTTCTTTCTTTGGTGCGACTACTTTTGCCACTTTGTCATAAACTTCCAGTGCTCTTACCCATTTACATAAACCTTGAGAACAAGTTAACCTGCATTTTCTTAACAGAAGAAATATATGTCACCAGTTAGGTGACTGATATTTTTCTAGGCAACTTTTAAAATATGTGGCACAAGATCAAATAAAAACCTTTACAAAGTTATTCATTTTCATGCATCCAAAAATATTAGGACAATTAACATTACATCAAAAACTTGCACTAAGACATATATTAGAACTGAATACAAAATGTATTTCCTTTCCAGTGTGTCCTCCCATTATCTACTTTTTTTATCATTACATCCACCTAGTAGTAACTATATAGCTTCCGATGTGTCATTCCCACCATTGTTTCCCTTTTATCAATATAGCCATCTGGTAGTAATAATTAATAGACATTTATTTATAAATATGACTTGTATAAAGATCAGCATTTTGGAAAGTCACCATAGCTGAGAATTGGATTCCAAAAGTTTAATGTTTGGTTGAGTGATGCAGAAAAGTCTACCAATTATAAATCAATTTCCTACCTTCACAAGCTGAAGATACATTCTTGATGATATCTGGATTAAAGTCTGGATTATTGATATAATTAGCACGGATTTTACTCATGATCGCAACAGGGATATTGTCTTTATCATATTCTTTTAGGGAATCCAAAAACTTCATATCACCAAGGACCTAAAATATGTACAGTAGTGATATTGCTATAATAATTATTAAAATACAAGAATTATAATAACATCAAATCATAATTACTGGACTATATTTTCAAACAAGGACACTATCAGTTACTCATCAGTAGCTTTACCTCTCCCCTTCAATATTAATAGTAAAATTACATAAATTGTTAAGTAAACTATAAATGCCGACCTTCTTAGATGCAGGCCAGTAATCTTCATAAGGCTTTCCTCTATCATCAGTCTTCCTATCAGGCTTTATTCCCTGCAACCAAGGAAATAACGAAAATCAAACAAAGCTAGGATTTAAGGCCGTTTACAAATAAATGAAGTCAAACAACAAGAAAAACTCACTTATTATATGAATTAATTTTATGGAAAGTCGGTAGTTGTAATGCAGTATGTATTGCACTATTTAATATAAATATCAACTTTTTCTTAATAAATGTCAATCATAACTATTGTTTTTTTTGTTGTAGATATACATAACACCAAAAAATTTATTATTAATATACAAATGAACAACTACGGTAATTCTTCTCCATTCGTACAACTCCATTATTCGTACACACCCCCTTTTTCAGATTTTATAATTTCTGAAATTCGTACACCCCATTAAT